>CABFWO010002919.1:83133-102789 GCA_902155825.1 Timema genevievae
GGGGGGGATCATGGCGCAAGTTACGCCATCAGAATTTTTGTGGGGGAATTTTTCGGGCAAAATGTTATTTAATAAGAAACTTTTATATTGTCATATGCATTTTTTCATTCTTAGAATACCTCTGAAATTGTTTAAGATAAATATTTTAGTGTTTTATGCTATGACAACACTTAGACTATTAATTTAGAGAGGAAAAGTTATTCCATATTTTTTTTACTGAGCAAGGTTGGTAGCGCTGAATAGTGGGCAGGGTGTCCGCACATAGACATCTGTCACCTTTGACTTTTAAGGGTTTTCCGTCCGTCGTGTCGGTCGCCAGTTCCATAGACAAGATAAAGTCTAAGTTCAGAGCTGTTTGTTTATTTAGGGAAATCCTAAAGAGATGCCGAGGGCGCTTAAAACTTTATTTAGATATAAGTGTTTAGAAGTACTGTGTGACACCGTGCATAGATAGGACAAATGGTTAGAACACTGCCGTAAAAGCATACTTACAAATTAAAAAAACAACATCAAAATCAATTACAAAGTTGTTGAAGGTAAGAAAGGTGATAGCAAGTAGAAGAATGTAAAAAAAAACTATTTTTATACAACAGGTTAAGGTAAAATATTTGTTTTATTTATATGACATTCTTGTGAATGTGAGGAATGCCAGGCCTCCACCGTGGTTTGGATTCCACGTTAAACTGTAGGTCCTCCATTTCATCTCACAATCACCCTACCATTGCACATTAGCGTAAGTGCGTATAACCCGAACGGGTAGTAAGACGCGGTGCTAATAATAATAATAATAATAATAATAATAATAATAATATATGACATTCAGGGTTTTTAAAATAAGTTTTTACAATATTATAGTTATTTTCATTCGCAAAGTGTAAGTAATATAATTATGATGCACGAAATTGCTCTTGTAAATATAAACGGTTCATTTTCCTAGCTGTTCTGATTTTATTTATCTCACCCATAAAGCTCTCCAACTGGATTTACAAAATACGTAATGTAAGCCTTGATGTGGATTCAGTCGGAAATTTGAGATTCCAATAAAGGTTATATGGTTAATTGGATTTTGGGGGAGGTGGGTGTAGAGGAAAATTTTGGGGGGAATTTGCGCCATTGGGCTGTCCATGTCATGCCATTTCATCCCTGACATTTACTATATTATATCTCTTCCTCCTAGCAAATGCGGGTACACCTTCCTTGTCCTACCCTATTATGAAAATAGGCGGTGCACATACAAATAGTGTATTTGATTAGCATCGAAAGTGACAAAATGACATGACGTATGAATATATTAAAGTTGTATTAGCATTCCTAAACTGTTCCTCCCGCCATGTTTATATTGGTCCAGGTATTCGACATTTATCGCTGAACAGACAGACGAAATAAAAATTGTTATGTTGAAACTGGATCTCGCGACGCTCGGGAAATCAAGCCGCCATTTTACAATATCTTGATAAAGTTCTTCTGGCTTATTATTTTGTATAAACTTGATGTTGCGTTTTACAATCAGATATTGGCGCTCTTGTCACGTATGGAACCTGTCTGTGACGTCACGATTCAATCTTAAAGAACACACAGGTTTGAAAAATTGTAATAAAAATGTATATGACAATATATACGTTCCATTTCTTTCAAAATCTTTTTATTATTTTGAGAAAAGAGAGGACTGACTATAAACGATTTCTTTGCACGGATGAGTATAAAATTGTAACTCACCAGTGAAATAGTTCGTAAAAGAGTTACGATTTCCCAAAGAAGAAAAGAAAATTGGAAAACAATCCCGAAACACATCTGCGAACGCTACCTTTCGGGCCGCCAATTGAATTATCTGCTGAAGGGCGCCATATACCGGAGCAATGCAGACGTACCGTGATTTGAGGAGGGGGTTATAATTTAGAAATACGGTTAGAGACAAAATGGAGGTGAAAATTAGCAACCTGTACCTCTAGGATTAAAAATATTACATTTTATATATGATATATATTAAATTCACGAAAATATTAACTAGGCTAATTTTTGAGGACGTTTCGCGTGAAATGTCTCAGTTTTGAGCTCAAAATAATGTTTAAAAAACATAGCTCCAACCTTCCTCAAATAAATACATTCATTTTAACATAGCAGAACATTTTGAGATAACTGAGGATTGTTTTGAAACTGTAGAACTTTCATTCGTTTCATAAATACAGCCGAGTGAAGGATATTTATCTGGAATGTTCCATCCACCCTGTGCGTATTATATAGGCATGTTGTCTTAGGGAAAATCTGGTTTGAAATCACAACTTGTCCTTTTGACTACTCGTCACTTCATTAAATCAAATAATATACAACGCTAGAAATAGCGCGCTACTACATTTGACTAAATCGTCCGCATTGGTGGGCACGCGGACTAGTTGTCAGGCCCATCTAGCCTGGTTTCTCGGTGAGAGGAAGATCAAAGGTTCGAATCTCGGTCGAATGTAATTAGTTTTCCCACACAAATACGGGTATATTTCCTGTAAATTCAACTTTCTTCATCCCTACCCCATAGATGTAAAATATTTGTATAGTCCGAACGGGTAGTAAGACGTGATTGAGGAAAGAGAATGTCGTAATCTCATTTTCTCTTTTTATGGATTATTTTACACTCCCCCCCTCGGTGTATCTCTCCTAGATCTTTTTCCACTCGACTCCTATCAAGTCAAGTTTCTGTTCTGTTGACGCGCACAGTTCTCTCCATTCATTATAACCACGTGGGTTCCTCCCCCCCTCCCTCGAAACGGTACTTCACCAAGACCATAGAGGATCCAGTACAGCTCGTCCTGCACAAAAAAGACTCTCTTTGTCTTCCTTCTCAACGTCTTTCATCCTCTTTCGCTCCGGCCTCTGAAACTTTGCATAAAAGGAGAGCATTTTGTTTTATTTAGAATTTTATACGCGAGGCAAATGTGTCGACTTTCTAAGCGAGACAGAGAGAGACAGAAAATGTTTATACAGATAAAGGAGACTCTAGCATTTAGATTAACTTTTCCTCTTTCTTTTAGTTAAACATCAACTTTTACTTTGGAGCGGATACGTTGTAGAATCCGTAACTAAAGGAAGTGTTGGAAACAATGAAGTCCTTGTGTGTGAGTTAGTTTCTTTGTTGAAATATATATATAAAAAAAGGAGAGTGTTTTCGTTTTTGTGAGGTAAATGTTCACATTTTATTCTCGCTGGCGGATGTTTCTCTTTAAACATTTCCCCACCCCCTTCCCTCCCAAATTTCGATTTGGTTTTAACGTATGTTGAAGACCTAGTTTTCAACATTCGAGATAAAGAGAGAATAATTACCTCCAAGCGGAGTATTTTAGGGATTAAAGTGGGACCGTCCCTTTCAACCCCCCCTTCCCCTTTCAACTCGTAGGACTTTCGTTCTACATCCACGTTGAGCTCAATGTACTCTTAGGGGGGGAAGGGGACAAGAGTTAAGCTCCTTTTTTTGCAGTTTTTATGACAAAAAACTTTTTCCCTCCACCACCAGATAAATCAAATATTGCTCTAGCAGCTCCGTTTAGTTTAATTTCCAACACTCGGTTATGTCAACAGTTTTTGAACATTTGTCAGGAGCATCGTGGAGTATGACAAGAAACTTTTTAAATTAAGAAAGAAAAAAAGTCCTGGTTAAATTGCGCACTGTCCATGACAAATGTTCAAAAACTTTTGATAATACGTTGAACATCTAATCTAACTGAACGCATCAACTGAATCAATATTTTATTGATTAAGGTTAAATAAATATATACTTTATAAAATCTGCAAATACGGTTCTCTTCCATTCCACCTCAAACATGAACTTTTTTACCTTGAGACAATGATCTATGATCAATGATCAATGATCAATGTCTCTGCCCCCCGAACCCAAAAATATGGGTTTTACACTTAGGTATACCTCAGTTTTATCTTCTGTGGTGCTGACTGACAGCTCACAGCTGACTTTTGACAGTCAACAGTTAAGTATATACCTAAATTTTGACTGTCAAAAGTGACAACTGCTAAACACATGTTTTTTGCAGATCATATGGTTCGGCGTAGGGATACATAGTTTGGTCTGGTAGCTTTTCAAAGCCATCAGAAGTCAGCTGTGAGCTGTCAGTCAGCACCACAGAAGCTAAAACTGAGGTATATGTACCTGGATACACAGGATATGGATTTGTTTCAAACTTTTTATTTAGATGTTATATTGCCATAACTCAAGAAGAAATAGTGATTTCAAATCTAACGGATTTTTGAAAACTTGAATATATCTTTCGAAAATAGCGCTTAACGATTTTGTGAAAATGTGTATGCGAGGAGTGTTTTAAGTGAAAATAATTTGTTTTTCCAAAGTTAAAGTGTGTGTTTGTGTGTATATACATATATATATATATAAAGTCAAGATCCAACCACGCGCATGTTCTCATTTTGTAACATTCAATAATTAACTTTCTGGTGAATCACAATCTTAATGTTTGCTTCTCTCAAATATTTTACCCACTAATCATTTCATGACACATTTTCAAGGTTTGAATGCGCAAATAACACACACAAAAATGACCATAGACTATATATGTATTTTGTCAAAATGTAGGACATTTTGTAATTTTTGAAAATTCCTCCCGGACACTGGACAGAGGGTTGAAATGTATACATATCCGGGAAAAGGAGGACGTCTGGTAACCCTGAGAACCCACTATTAGTGAACTACAGAAAAAAAACCGCGGAAAATATAATAAAGCAAATTGTACCACCCTTACAAATATAAATTAATTTTAATTATAGAAAACAATAATGAATTAATACAAGACATATCTTGCTAAGCAAATGACCCGCTTCAATGGCCGCTTGGTCTAAGGCTATGTTAGACTAGACAGCCGTTGTCAGGTAGATCGGGGTTCTAATCCTGGTCGGGTTTACTGAGGGTGGGTTTTCCAAATGGTTTACACTCTGCGAATTCGGGTACACGTCCTCTAAATGAAGCCTTCCTCATTCCTAGCTCATTAGCGTAATTAATACATATGCGTATAGCCTGAACCGGTAGTAAGACGAGGTGTTCCAAAAACGAAATTAATATTAAATTATAAATACTACTAAACACTTCATAATATTTGAATAGGAATCATGTAAACTAGCCAGCCACCTATAACTGCGGCTTGCCTTGTACATTTTTTTATTTTTTAGCGCCGTGTCTTACTGCCCGTTCGTGTTATAAATTTATGTAGGCCTACCAACTACGAAAATGGTTTTAGGTATTAGGAAGGTTATATTTAGATGAAATATACCCGCATTTGCGTGAAGGGAGAGTGGAAAACTATTTAGGAAAACTCACCCGGACGAGATTCGAACCTCAATCTCCCCATCTTCGGCATTCTAGTCTACTGCGAGAGTAGCGCCTTAGACTATGCGACCACCCAAACGGGTAATTATTTCTAGGAATTCTCTTATTTAATGAACCGATTCATAAAACTTGTTGGCTGTTCCAACGTCGAGTCTTACACATGCAAACCTTCTATCGCTCTGTTTATTCTGATTGAACCAATAAGAGCGTAACTTCTTCCTTCCCGTTTATAGCAACGGAAGACACAAAGTACCTAACAAATATCTCTTCTGTTTGTTCTTTGAACCTGTCTCCGATTCATTTCCACTCATTTCCTTTTGTTTGTTTTTTTATGAATCGGAGATTCCGTAAATGGAGTGGAAAATTACCGAGGTAAGCTTAATGCAAAGTTTCCGTCTCTACTTTTAGACGGACTGTCATTGACAGTAAAAATGGCGCATAGGGTTATACCGGCACACGACTTTACAAACCATTACGTCGATAATGGCCGAAGGGATTGTTTCGCGTGCTTATGGACTAGTTAAGTCTTTCATTATCATTATTAACTATATAATTTTGTTAATATAGAACTAGAGAATACAATCGATTAAACCTTTTAAAGAACCTAACTAAACGAGATTTCTGAAAAACTGTGACCGTTTGATTAGTAAAGTTTTTATAAATATTATATTTATAATAAGTATGTCACAAGAAACACTTACTTTGTGAAGGTAATTAGTATGCATTAAATGAATTTTGTATTATTGAGTAGAGAATAATGATGTGAAAAATCTAACTAAATTTTATTAATGATATGAATATTTCACTCTTGATTGATTTTAATTTAGGGCGAACGATACATTATTATGAATCCCTTGTTATTGAGTTATATTAGAACACGGACTGCGCTCTAACCGTATTACCACGTTTACCCTTAAAGTTATCAAATCTTTGTTGGGTTCTATTATGGTATACGATTGATTTTAGCATTTTTAAATAAGATATTTTAAAGCCAGAGTCGGTACATTTTTACTGATTCTGACTCCAGCCAAAATTGCTTCAGACTCCACGATTATTATTATTATGATTATTATTATTGAGTTTTTCTAAGCATCAACACAAAAAGGTCATTACGCCTTGGAGGAATAAAAAAAAACATTCCTTAATGAACCATTGAATGGCTACATTAGGATTTATAGGTAACATTTTATTTACCTCAAGATTCTTGATTTGTCATCCATCCCAATAATAAAAATCAACTTGAAGAAACGTTGGTTTACTTCTAATTAAAGTTTAATTTACCTGTTTATTTACATTGTTGAATGGCACAATATTTGTTTACCTTGCAGACACAACTGACCGGTGCATCGAGGTACTTAAATATGGCGCTAGATGGCAGGGCCTACTTGCGCTCAATCACCGTGCTGCTACCTGACGGCTGGGCGGACAGTTGCACGCCTCGTCACGTGGTCAGCTCTAGCGGTGACACTCCTGACGTCACGGTCGGCCTTCCCCACCCCGTGTTCGGGCATGCGCCGTGGACACAGCAGTCGCAAGGCTGTGGCAGAGCGGGAGATATGATTTACCTGAGCTACAAACAACTGAAGGAGCCTCAAGACTTGGGTGAGAGTGGTTTACATACACAGGTCATTGCTGTATGATAGTGGAGTGCTTGAATTACCAGCAACAATGGTTATTCAAAAATTGCCTCGTTGTTAAAACCAAATTATACTTAGGACAGACAGATGAATACTATTTGCTTACTTTAATCCCATTTCTATGGCATGAAAACAATAAATATAAGCTATAAATCTATGCCATGTCTGGTTTGTTTCCTTCAAGGATTTTTTTCGTAGGTACTTATAAATGAGATAAAAGGTTGAAACTCAGCATGGAGTTTCCTGGGAACTCAAGCGTGATGCGAAAAATCCTTAACCTGAAATATTCAAAAAGGGGCTGAATCATGCTCACTTTATGGGCCAAAAAATCAAGTATGTTCGATTTAGCTGAAATTAATTTCCCGGGGGGTTTTTTTTTTTAGTATTGCTAAACATATTCCTTATCCCTGCTATAATTTTTTTTTTCTTAAAAATTCCAGTCGGATGACCCTAAATCTATACATGGTATCAAATTTTTGAAAATGGTTATTTCCCTTTTAATTTTCAAGAAGTTTTACATCTGGGGATTTTAAAGGTTCGTAAACAAGATTTTGTAATTTATTTTTTGAAATTCAAATAAACTGACCCTCAAGGTACCCAAATGGCAGATAGGAGAGGGAAGGGGAGGCATATATTTAGGAAAAAAACCATTCAAGGGAGGTAGAAACTTAAATTGCCAGGAATGTAGAGGGAGCATTATGAATAAGGCAGGCACATGAAACAACCCTAGCAAATAACCAAATAAATGTGTCTTAAAATTTCAAATTGGGAATGTGGAAACTGAATTGGGTAGGGGGCAAGGGTAGTAGCTTGAAATCTCTCCAAAACTATTACAAAATATACCTTTCTGTTAAGTTAATATGGCAAATTGGTTAAAGGATCAGCCCACATAGACTAACATAAAAGTTTAAAGGTTTGGAAATCAAAAAATAGGGGTCCAGGAAATGGATGAAAAGTGTGTGGGTGGGTGGGGGGTGATGTTCAAAACTGCTAAACTAATAGAAACAGAAAAGTTTGATGTAGTAGACAGTTTTAATTTTGTAGGGTTTGACAAAAAAAAGTAAAGATTATTTTAAAGGGAGTCCATAGCTCTGCTCTGCTATTATTTACCTAAATAGAATAGAAATATAACCTATACAGGAGCGACAATAAACAACTTCTGGTGAAATAGAATTGGTGAATCATTATGTTTTTTTGGGAAACCTTGATGCTCATTTATTCCATGTTTCTCTATATTAATCTATTATTTCATTTAATTATTTTTTAGTCATCTTAAATGAATGAGTCTATTTTGTTATTTCAGATGAGCACAAGCTTTTTGTGAAGACAAGATTAATTACAATTTAATACAATCAGTGCTTTTTAATTGTCAAACTATCCGTAAAGATATTCCTTTTCACGTTTACTTGTGTTATTACTCTTGAGCTGTTAGTATTTTGCTATAAGTCATAGCTGTACCACTCTCCATCCAATTACTACCCCTTTTCACCGGGGGTTTTCAAACCTCCCTAAACACAATCCTTGAAATACACTCTTTGTCCTGTGTCCTTAGTTATATTTATGGTAATTTTATTTAATGTTACATCTGTTCATAGTTCTCACTGCATGAGAGTTATGTCCCTATGAGACATCCACTGGGAGACACTATGGGCTAGACTTTAGCCATTATCTAAACTGTCCTATATCACTCAATTTACTTTGGGGGGGGAGTATACTTGCGGTATCTCTTGGTGAAGTTCTCCAATAAGATATTGCAGGAATATTTTTAAACAATGAATAGGTACTTCTTGAAGTACTGTATATCATTTTTTTCAAACATATTAAAATTTTAGGTAATGCGGATTTTAATACTCCCATAAGCTATGTTCCAAATTCCATAGGAAGAACCTTATCTGATAGCTGGAACAGTGCCAAAGCTTCTACTTTCATGTATCCATACGCCAAGTCATGTGAAATTATCACTACCTATAAAATACAATAATAATACAGTAAAACATTATTAATGTTGACCACAAACAAATATATTCTGAAAATTGAAAAATGACGCCTGGACAATCGAACCTGGGATCTTTGGCTTAGTACGCCAATGCTCTAACCACTGAGTTATCTAGGAATCCTTCCGTGCTCAGGATCATTCTTCTCTTATATTTTAAGGCAGAGTCTATGATGGACGTGTGGAAATCGTCGGCTACAAATGTGTGATTTTATTAATATCACAATCTATCAGATAACGCAGCCACCTTCGACTTGGTAGTTGACTCAATGCTGCCACTTGTACAATTATTATAATTGTAAGGGATTGCATATTCAAGAATCAATATGATATCTAGATGGATAATCCTCACTAAAAAACATAAATAATAGCTTTGGCTATTTGATTCTCCACAAACAAATATGTTTTTATTTTCTAAAAGGTTCTTCCTTTGAAAATTGGATCGTACGAGCTTATGCATTAAGGAGGTATACATTGTTAATCATACTTTTGTGTATATGTGTTGTAGTGGAAGGGGAATGGGGTTGAAGCCCAAAAACATACCTTTCGGTATGGTCTTGCCATTTAAAAAGTTTGAATTACACTTGATCTTAATATGAACAATTTTGAAACATCACATCATATTTTATCTAGCATATGACCCTAATATTGTCCTATTGGGCCGAGGTGTATTTTTTGAAGAGACCAATATAGGCTTATATATATGTTTAATCTATGTTACCCGCCTCGGTGGCGTAATTAGCTAACGCGCTAGTTTATTGTTTAGCTGGACTGCTGAGGACGGGTAGATCGAGGTTCGAATCTCGCTCAGGTGAACTTGGGGGGGGGGTTTCCTAAATGGTTTTTCACCCTACCTCCACGCACATGCGGGTTCAATTCCTCTATATTTGGCCTTACTAATTCCTAACCCAATAGCATAATTAGTACTTAAATTAAGCATATAGCCCGTAGTAAGATGCGGTGCTAAGTACCTACTCATCTATGTTGCAGACCGACTCTTTGTGCAACAGTGGGCCAAGTATCGCTATGGTGTGTTTGATGAAGTGGGCTATGTGGCTGACCCTGTGTACCCCATCTGTCACCAGGGAGACTCTGGTCGAAGTCAAATTACCGGCTGTTCCGACCTGTCCATCGAGGATACTGGGTAAGAAAAACTGTGTTCGCATCATCTAAGAAAATACCTCAAATTAATGTTGGTTGTTTGGATTACTCAAAAAGGAAGCATTACATGTACTGATGACCGAAAGATTTTTTCTTCAAAAATTTCAAAAATACGGAAATGACTCATTCCTTTCACCCCACCTTAACATAACTGGAATTTCTTAAATATAATCACCTCCTCAGTCCTCTATCTTAAAACAACATTCAAGCACATTCTTTCTTCAGGGGTGACCCACAAATTCTGGATTTTAATATTCTTATCCCCATTGAAGCTTGCATCTTGGTGTCCTGGCGATCTAGGGGTAAGGTGTTGAACTTCTGTGCTGGGGGTCTGGGGTTTAATCCTCGGTCCCGGCACAGATTTATCTGATTGCCGAACCCTTCCTTCACCTCTGACAAGACGTGTATTAATCACAACTTGTGAATGTGTGGAATGCAAGACCTCCACCGTGGTTCGGATCCCACGTTAAACTGTAGGTCCTCCATTTCATCTCACAATCACCCTACCATTATACATTAACGTAAGTGTGTACAACCCGAACGGGTAGTAAGATGTGGTGATAATAATAATAATTTCAACTTCAATTTCAATTTCCTTTATTATAGTGCTAACCAACAGTCGTAAGACCTATAACAGGCCAGCACTGAAAAGTACACAAGTACCTTACAAATACATATATTTACACAAGAAAATAAGATAAACAAAAATGGCTAAATAATGTTATATACTGATGAGTAGTTATGAAAAAAAAGTAATTAATAATGATAAGAATAAAAAATAGCATTAATAACAAATAACTAAAGAGTGGTTAAAAGCAGTAACAATATGCAAAAAATAGATCAGAATATTTTAAATTTAAATTTTATAGGCAGAACCTCTACATGATAAAATATTGATATGGGATTAAATAACTCTCTGAGTTTAGCTTTTATTTTATGATAGAAGTCGAATTCGACAAATCTAGAGTTGGTGCTATGGATACAACAACCTATAGGGCTTACCTTATAAGAGCTATTGAGAAAAAATAATTTTGAATTACGAGAAGCCCGAGAAGGGATATGAACGCCTACATGATCAAGGGCAGATTTGCATGAAATTTTGAAAGCCATGTTGTTTATCTGAAAGTTTATTTTTAAGGTGGTTGAAAGTATGATAATGTATGATTTTTCTCAAAAACTTTGGATAAAGTGTTTAAAAGAGAAATGGGTCTATAATTACAAACATTTGTTTTCACCCCCTTTTTTTTATAAATAGGTATGACAACAGATTGTTTCCATGCAAGAGGAAAAGTTTCATTTGACAGGCTAATGTTAAATATATAGGCTAACAAAGGGCTGAAAATGCTGGCACAGCCTTTAACACTAAAACTTGAATTCCATCTGTCCTGGCACATCTAGAAGAACTCAATTTTTTTATAGCATTAGCAACATCAAAGGGTGTAATGTGGCATGGATACAAGGGCGCACTAGTTTTAATAACGGGGTAGGATAAGACAGGAAAGGCTGAATTATAAACGGAATTAAAGTAGATCCCAAACTCATTAGCAATTAATAAAGGATCCACTATAATCTTGCCATTAATTTCTAGGTTAGATGGGAAAACTTTATTCACACAATTATTTTTAACATTTTTAAAATTATGTATGTTTGTATTTAATACTATTTTCTATTGAGTTCATCCAATTGGCTCTGTCTATAATCAAGGTAGTTTTAACTAATTTACGAAAGTGAGAAAAATGTGAATAGAATACACTATTATTTGTTAGTTCAAACTTTTTGAAAAAATATGTTTTTCCTAATATAGTATTTAAGAGTAGAAGAAAACCAATTCGGATATTTGGGTGAATTAAGAATAGTAATTTGAGGAATATGCATTTTGATTTTCCTTTGGACTAAGTTGGTAAAATTATCTACAGCCAAATTAACATCCGCAGTAGAATAAACACAAGACCAATCAGCAGAGGCCAGGTCATTATAAAGATTAAGGGAATCACCACGTGCATAGTCAATATATGTATTAGGGGTGTCATTAATTTTAGTAGCAATAGGTACATCAAGTGAAATAAATAAGGGCGGATGAGCTAAATCAATATTCACTAATTAATGAGATCTTTGAGTTACTAAGGGCTGGTGAAAATTAGCAAAAACAAGTCAAGAGGTTAGTGTCACTATCAGCTTCATTAAGTTGTTCTAATCCTAATATGTTAGTCGAAGAAAGAAGTTGAGTAGCTTTTAATTTAATGTAGAAATGTGAAATGCTCTGAGCATGATGATATTTCCAATCAATTTTGGGGCAGTTAAAATCGCCGACTAGTATCATTCTATAAGGGTAGTTAGCCAAAACACCTTCAAGAAATTTAAAGTAATTGTTAAATGCTTTGACTGTTATTTGGGGAGCAAGATATATGTTTAAAAAAAATAAAAAATAATGATAATAAATAATAATGATAATGATGATTATAATAGATGATGACGATGATGATAATGATGATGATGATGATAATAATAATAATAACAACAATACTAATAATAATGATGATGATTATAATAATGACAATAATGACGATAATAATGATAATAATATTGATGATGACGATGAAGACGACGATAATGACGACGATAATGATGATGATAATGATGATGATAATGATGATGATAATGATGATGATAATGATAATAATAATAATAATAATAATAATAATAATAATAATAATAATAATAATAATAATAATATTCAAGTGTCTCAAGTAATGTGTACAACTGTTGTTTGGCCTGCAGTGTGCGCAACAATACAACTGTACAATGTCTACACATTGCTCAAGTGTCCCAAGTAATGTGTACAACTGTTGTTTGTCCTGCAGAGTGTGCGACAGTACCAACTCCTTGTACAATGTCACCACACTGGTCCACCTCGAGGCTACATCCTCCATCATGTTTGCCGCGACAGCCCCGCAGGTGAACAGGTTTTGCGACTCCGGGACGCACAACAGATATTCCCCCACCAAACACAACCTCGTGTGTGATCGCAGGAGCACAATGGACGTCATCCTACAGCACCCAGACTTTGCTAACAAGTAATATACGTTGATGTGTAGTCAAACCATGTTATACTCGCAATGCTCCTTAAAAGGCATCACTCTCGCATTAGACCGGACTGCCAATGACGGGCAGATCGGGGTTCAAATCCCAATCTGGTATATTGAGTGGGTTTTCCCTAAATGTTTTCCTACTCTGCCTCCATTCAAATATGGGTACATTTTATTTAAATTATTCCTTCTTCACCCCACTTCACTAGTGTATTTTATTTTATATACATGTAATACCGCTTCTGTGGTCAAGTGGTCAATGTTCCTGGCTAAAGATCCTGAGGTCCTGGGTTAAATCCCAAATGCTTTCAGAATTTTTTTGTGAGCTGGGGATCTAGAACGAGGTCAAACTCAGGTTCGTGAGGACACGTGAGGAACTACTTGAATAAAAAAGTAGCAGCTCCTGTTTAGAAAACTGAGATTCACAGCCACATGGCTCACGTGCTGGCCCAAAATGTTGATTTAAATGTTTGGCCCTTTCGTATTGCAGCAAAGCAGCCGAGCCACGAGAGGGAAATGTTATCATTTTATCTCATTTCTTGTTATTTTTCATATTGAATATTTTCCCCCCCCTTTTAAATTCAAATATATCATGTTTTAATCAAAAAATAAAATATTAAAACTCAGTATTGTTATTGTTCCTTAGTTTATATTTGGAGTTTTGAACATTTTTCAGCATCATTGATGAGAAGCGAGTGAGCAACACAACTCCTGTATTTCATTACAAAAGACGCTCTGTGACTCGCTATGTTCTCGTCATTGAAGATACCAAGGACATGTTGGTCAGAGAATCCTGGAGTTTCCTCAGGTTTGTGTTTCATTAAATATTGAGGTCTAACCATAATCAGCAAATAAGGTTGTTACGCAGAGAGAGATGTGTGCCAGAAAGCAAGGATGGCACTTATTATTATTATTTTAAAATCTTATCTTTGCCATGTTATTTAGTTTTAACACATTTTGGATTCAAATAATTTAAAGTAGTACTCCCTAGTATTTTTAACGTTTCATTTTACCCACATCAGTGGCTAAACGGTCTAAGGCATCACTCTAATTTTAGACTGTCCTGCTGATGATGGGGAGATCGAGGTTAAAATATTGGTCAGGTCTACTGAGAGTGGTTTCCCCTCAAATGATTTCCCATTCTCTTTCCACACAAATGCGGGTATATTCCCTCTAAAATGTTTCCTTACTAATCCTTACCCCATTAGAGTAATTATCATTTTATCCATATAATTTGAACAGGTAGTAAGAGACATGGTGATGAAAAACAAAATGATTCATTATCATTTAAAGAATAAAAAAAAAAGTCTTGATATGACTTCTTGGCTTTGATTTTAATCAATATAAAAATGATATATTCATTGATTCATTAACTCTTGCAACAATGATTGATATTTAGAGAGCGACCCCACTTCATATTTTGAGTCTAGTATTGGGAGCTGCGGGAATAACAAGCAGTTCAGGGCTTTCTTTAGGAAGTACTTCATAAGCGGATTGATTTATTTTAAAATATCAAATCCCACTTGAAAGCATTTAAAGTTTTTTATGCCATATTTGAGCTTTTAGGTGTAAGCTACTAGCTAATCCCCGCTTATGAAGCAGTAATTCTCATCCTTGTACTCCTTTTCACTAAGCAGTTACAAACTAAATTTTTGAATTGTAACAATAAAAAAGATTTTTCTCTTCATCCAAAATTTGTCACCCCGATATTTTGCTGCCCTGGTATAGTCACAAACATATAATAGTGATTGAGTGCTTAGTATTAAGAGTAGTATTAGAGTTGGAAAATTAGTTTCTAAGCAGTTATCTGCCTTTATTTCCCCCGACTGTGGTATTCACTGGTGATATGGCTGCCACCAGGTTGGCCATGAGGAAGTGGACAGTCAACGACCTGCCTGGAAACACGGAGGTTGGTCTCGTACTGACCAATGAAACTTCGTCCAGTCAGCTTCATAACCTCTCTCCTTTGACAGACCAAAACGCGAGGGATCTCATTATAGCCAACATTCCCTTCACTCCCGGGGACTCACATGCGGCTGCTTGTCTGCAGTGTGGGATACACACGGCTTTGCAGGTTAACATTAATACATTTAATTAAGTTTTTATAATATAAGAAACGTACTTGGATGGAACAGCTAATTAGATTAATTGGTACAACTTCTTTGGTCAAATTGAACAATATAAATTAAGAAACATAATATGAAGATAATTTATTCAAAGAGAAACTATTATATCAAGAAAATATGTCAATAAAACAGGTACAATAACATTTCTAAAAATATTCATTGAGATTGTTAAGTAATAAAGTTCAAAAATTAAATAGCATAAAATAAGTAAAAATGTAAATCTGTGCGAAACACTATTAAGTAGCAGCAGATTAAAGGATTAACTGGTAAGCAATGAAAAGTGTAAATTAGCAAATAGACTAGATTAGTGTTATTAATATTATAATTTAAAGACTATATAAAAAAATTTAATACTAGAGATAGAGATACTACTTTAATGAGAGTTATGACTTAACAAAAAATAATAGGTAAATTAGTATGCCAACAATAATGAACTTATTAGTTGAATGATTAATTATACTATTAAATAGTTTGAAAATATGTTGACAAGGAAGACAAGTTCTGTAATACTATTTAAGATATTTAACCAATGACAGTAAAAAAATGATTGATAGAAAGGTTAAAATAGTTTACTAGGTTATTAATCATGAAACTTCCACATGTAAAAAACAATTAACAGTATAAAATCAACATGAAACATATTAAAATTAAAGTTAAGACGTAACAAGTAACATAATTTCACAAAATTAGTAAATGAGTGTAAAGGATTTAATGTTAAAGACTTGTTATTCGAATCAAATGGTTTGCTTGTATTAATTATCGAGACAAGATTAAATGGAGGTTTATTCGAAATAACAGATGTGTCATCCAGGTTATGCTTAATCAGTTATGATATATTATAAATACAGATCATATAAATAATGAATTAATTGTCATGAAAGAAGTGTAACCAAAAAGGAAAAGTTTTAGTCATTTTGTAAAGTTTGAATTAAAGTAATGTTCCTCATCTGTATGGTTTTAATTCCTCTCCTTATATAATTTGTTGCAACTCTTGGCTGGGTGACAACATATTTTGGCGATCACGCCATCATTAGGTCTGAGACAAACGAATACAAAAATAATAAATATTTAAGTTATGATAAAGTAACAAACAAAACAGATTCAAAAAATCAAACTAGCAATATGAGGATACACAGAGACATTAACCAAAAAACTGACGTTAATAAAGTAATCCAGTTGTAAAAATAAATTGATAGAATGATAGTTATAATATATGATAAATATATACAGGGAAAGATTTCAACCTTGAGATTGAAACTTTACATTTTATGTACCCTCTAATCCAAAAAAACAATTTTGTCTATCCTAGGGATGTTGTTTTGATTTTGATTAAAGCCCTCAAAAAATAAATAATAGTTTAATGTTGGGTAATTTCCTAAAATTGACATAGAAATTTTGTTTAAAATGGATTCTGGGAAGTATTTACTTGATAGTATAATAAAGATAATTAAGGTTAGATTACTATTATTTATTTTTGAAAACTTAGTCTCAAACTCTAATAGACTATTTGAGAAAGCAAAATGTGACTGTGTCATAACAATCCTTTTACTGTGGTCCATGGACCACAGTTTGAGAACCACTGGACTAGATAATCCAATTTCTAATGTTATATAAAAGCTAGAATCTAGTAATATAATTTTACTCCTAGGTCTTTAATAGACCCCACAATACCTAGGTATTCTTATTGTTGCAGATGTTAAAAAGCCGCGCCACGACCCACGGACCCGCCAGCTCCGTCATTGTCCTGATCGCGCCCGGGATGGACCACTCACTCAACATCAACTCTGTCTTGGCCGAGGCATCTGATATCCGCGCCCGCATCACGACCATCAACTACCCATCAATCGTGAGACCTCGGTCTTTAGACGCCCTGGCCGCTGGGACTGGAGCGCCAGCATTCACGGTTCAAGAGTCTAAATATAACGTCGCCATTTCGTTGCTGTCAACATACTTCAAGCTGACCAATGTAATGTTCAGTATCGCTACCCAATTCTACCAGGGCAGCAGCACTGGGATGCCCATAGAGGTGAGAACTGGTCACATGAACACTTGAAATACCAGTACCAGAAACATAACACTTCCTCCTCAACATTCTAGAAAATACACATTCCTTTACTCATGAGATGGCAGCAGTGGTTTTTTTTTACCCTTACCTAAAAGCAAGATGATAACTTATCTGACCCAAAAATGCCACGAAAATACCTGCTCTAGACTTTTTGCTGTGACCATAACATATTAACATTTTACTGTCGGGTAGTTTCCACCACACATTATATAGCTGCAGGTCAGTCTGTTTAGCTGTGCAAACTTTATTTTCTAAGAAATGAAGCATAACTTTCAAAAATACACTTTTATTTACCTTTTAAATGTACTTGTTTTTAATGTAATATGTAATGTTTAAAAGAGCTAGCCTGATATTGATATATTGTTTGTTTGCCACCATGTGTGATATTTGATATAATGATTGAATAGGGTACATTGCTATCCTGTATTAATAGTAATTAAAAAGGGACGATGTCTTATTTTATAAATTAAAAGTTCTGGTCTTTTATAGTTTTTTCATTTTAAGTAGATAAACAGTTTTTTTCTAGATATTTCACACGTTTTAGATTTTAATTTAAAAGCCATACTATCACGTCATATACACGATAATTCCCGACACATGAGATTTAGAACACTAATTAAGATTTCATTGACTCTACCTTTCTCGTCAGGAAGGAAAGTGAAGTATATCGTACCCTGAAGAGGTATATCTAGCGACATTTCCTTCTCGAAGCTTCTTAGAAAAAAAAAAGGTGTGGTCATCCAGGTGCATTTCTGTTTACAAAACTGTGTTGTCTTTTCAAACAGAGACGTAGAAAGATGTCGCCATACCTTGCAACTTAACAACTTAACACAAATAACTTTTACTACCTGATCTCATTTATAATATCGTAATTTTTAATACAAATGTGAATAATAAATTACTGGGATGTATAATTCCATATCATTACAAATAGCAGGTTGTCTAATTTAATCAAATAAAGCATTCAAAGTGCAATGAAAAATAAAATAATTCCATAAGTGATGGTTCAAACAGCTTCATTTTATATTTTGAAAACTCAAGTTAGCTCATGCTGGCAGGTAAGTTCCTCATAACAGCTATGTTCCACAGGGGAAAGATTATGAAATCATTCAATGGAATTTGCTGTATGAGATGATATTAGGATTTGTTAATTAGTATGTACTGTATATTATATAAACAAACAATGATAGTCCAGAAAATACACTTTTTAATCTCTCAACAAATTTTTATTCTTCCACACGATGTTATTTTAAATCGCTTTTTCATGTAGGCCCTAAACACACAAATACCCTGACCCTCTTTAGACATATATTTTATTTCAAGCAGAATCGAATTTATGAAATTTTCGCAAAGTCAAATTGAAATTCAATTGTTTTATGTTGGAAAACATATATTGTTCAAATTGTTATAGCTTTAAATACCAAATATCATTTACAAAATGTTTTGTTACAAATGATAATGTAATCTTATATAGCAGAATCAAATTATTACTAAAAATAACAATATTTCACAATTAAATAATGTATTTTCGTCTTAGTTTACACAAAGCAAGCACTCCAAAGTTTTCTTGTTTGACAAGGACTATTTCCTTGGTTCCAGATTCACCGTCGAGAAATAACTGATGACGGTCGAAGCACTGTGACTGGTAGCTTTGTCCTGGATGAGTCTCTTGGCGAGCCGGCCAGGTTCACAATATTCACCCACAGTACAGATAACCCGTTGATACGAGGCATTTCATTGGTCAGTCCTTCGCAGAACGTCTACTCCAGCAGATATGATTTTCTCCTGATTATCAAGTTAATGTCACTCCACGCTACTATCAATGAGGTTAGTATTCTGTTCATAAAGCTGTGTCACTCCACGCAAATATCAATGAGGTTAGTATCCTGTTCATAAAGTTTCTCTCACTCCATGCTACTATCAGGAGGTAAGTATCCTGTTCATAAAGCTGTATTCACTCCACGCTACTATCAATGAGATTAGTATCCTGTTAATAAAGCTGTTTTCATTCCACACTACTATCAGGAGGTAAGTATCCTGTTCATAAGTTGTTGTCACTCCACGGTACTATCAAAAGGTAAGTATCCTGTTGTTGTTGTTGTTGTTGTTATTGTTGTTTATTATTATTATTATCATCATCATCATCATCATCATCATCATCATCATCATCATTATTATTATTATTATCACCGCGTCTTACTACCCGTTCGGGTTATACGCACTTACGCTAATGTGTAATGATAGGGTGATTGTGAG
>CABFWO010002920.1:0-17308 GCA_902155825.1 Timema genevievae
AGGGACCTGTCCTGTACGCACAAGCTCTCAATCTTGTCCTCCCAGACACTGTTCCGGTATTCTTTGACCATCTCGCGAACCGCATGTATGGAATTTTAACTCCCGGATGTATTTATACTGTACAATACTCAGAGAGGGGAAGGAAGGGGAAGGGAAGGGATGATCACGTGATTGGGTTGACGTGCGACGAGGTCATAGGTGATTTCAGCGAATTCATATTCTTTACCCGGCCTGGAACCATCCCGAACATCCTTCCACACGATTCCAGAACTTGGTACTAGCTTCCAATACCGGGCGTGTTGAGCAGCGCGCTTTTCCGTGGGAACTACACTCCGTGACTTTGAGTTGTTCGGTCTAGCCGCAGGTGTTTTAGAGGTTGGACTATAATTGTGAGAGAGTGGAGTTATTGACAGGCGGATCGTGACAACATCGTCAAATGGGAGAAGGTGGTAAGTGTTAGATGAATATTATATCCTGTTGTCTTCTATATGTTAAATTATTTTATAATGTCCATACACTTGTAGGTCGAAAAGACACTACAATTATTAATATAATTAATTACTGACCATAAATAATGAAATCATTGGTTTCTCACATATGCTACTAGTTTTTTTTATTCTTTCTCAAATCAAATACAATAGTATTAGTATGTATTTAATCAGGTCCTCATTTTCTTATAACTAACTAGCTGGTGTATCCGTTCTTCACACGGCTAGTATATAAAGTAAATTTGTTTCTTTTTAATATACCGGGTGTTCATTTGAAAACTTCTACTGACTTGATCTAGTTCTCCCTGGGAAACCAACTTAAGCCTCCATGACATTTAATTTTCTTCCATATTTTGAGAAGAACTTTTTCACAGAAATATATTTTTACACAGTTCTCTCTGAAGATTATAAAACTATTTCCCTTTCATCTTTAATCTAGAAGGAATATTCCCCTCAAATCCCATCCTATCTTCCTCGAGAGTTTACCAACATGTGCGCATATAACGCGGTGGTTTTATTATTCAAAATCAAATTAGCGTTGTAATTCAAAGCAAGGCTCTGTGAAACACTGCTGCGTACCGGCTTTTCCTCAAAGTCTAATTTAGTCCAAGAAACTTCGCTGGTTTCCTATTCCTTTTACTTTATCTTTACTTTTCATCCTTTTCGTTAAAAAAAAAAGAAAGAGATTACTATCAACATATTTTCATTTCAGCACCTAGCAGCGCCGGTAAATGGCCGTAATAAAACTGAAAACGTAATATTATCTTATTACAACATTAAGGTTTAGTGTAAATTTACTTTGTGAATGGGAGTCAAGGTCACATTTTAATGATAAAAAATTATTTTAAAGAAACACGAAGATTAAAAAAAAGCATGTCTAAAGTGGGTAAATGGATTAAATTGAGTCCTTCAGTCGATGAATCCGTGCACTACAACTGGAATTGAACTGGAAAAGCATAACAGATTATATAGCTTACTAAAAGTCATAAAACTTGGACGTGCATAGCGTGAGTTAAGAATCTCACTTGCATTATTTTTATCACAAATGCAATCATTCTTATGAACAAAATAGTTGCAAGGATAAGGCGCCCTTAAGGAAACCACCTACTTGAAGTGGTATACAGTATATCCTTACATTGTGGTTTTTATGAAAATGACAGTACTTAAACCAGAAAAACACTAAAACAAACCTCAGCTAACTTTTAATTCCATGTTGTGACCCTTTTAAAAATTAACTTATTTAGTTTGAGAATGGCTAGCTTCATGTTTCTCCCCATTTACTTTGATCTAATAAATGCGACATTTCATGCGAGGCGTCTTTGAAAAATAGCTAGTTTATTTTCGTGAATTTATTTTTAAATTGTAAAAAATAAGATATAAGGTTTTTAATTCTATAAAAACATGTTGTTACCTTTCACCTCTAATTTGGCGTGAACCCAATTGTAATAATAAACCAGTGCCTAAAATAGCGTGGAATTTCTAAACAACTATAACGCATTTTATTGCTCCAATAGGCGGCCCTCTTAAATGCCAAACCTAAACTTGGGTGTAATTCACCATAACAAACACATTATAATTTTTGTATGGTTCAAACAATACGTGAAGAATCTCATATGAAAAAAAACACTATCTTCTCTCATGTATTCATAAGCAAAGCCAAATTGCTATGAAGCTCTCCCTTTTTACTTTGTCGTGTAAAGAGAAAATCTTGACCATTTTTGAGCTCGGGATTATGACGAATCTTTACTTTTTATGTGACTCCGAATCCTAAAAAGTTGGATTTTATAATTTTGTCCTTGGCCACAGATCTGAAACTATTTATATGGATGTCGTACAAATTTGATTTTTAAATTTTGTAGGGTAATACTGCAGATAGTTTTTTTTGTTAGGGTAGTTTACTAACGAGGAACTTTTTTGAATTACAAATTTTTTGAAAGTAATTCGAAAGATTTTATTAAAAAATTATTATATGGAGTGTTCGTTCAAAGTTAGTTTACTGTTAGTTTATTTTGAAAATTTGATTTTTTTTAAATGGCTTAAAATATATATATTTAGAGAATGTTTAACATAACAGATACATTTTAATACCTGTTTTTTCGGGGGAAATTTGTTTGAGTAGTTTAATGATCACTGATTTACATTTTTTATTTAAATCTTAGTATTTAAAAAAATGGCTCTAACGATTTAGCTCAAAATTGGTACATGGAATCTATTAAGATGAAAACTAATGTTTTATGCTTACCTTACTTTTACTTAGATAGATAGCCAGCCCTCTGAACCACATTCGGTTCATAGCCTCACTCTTTAACCTCTTTCACTCTTTCCTGTCGACAGTAGAGGTCTCATATACATCCAGGACTATAGAGCAACGTTTCCCAATTAAATTAAAGTCATGAAACTCTTTTAAATTTTGTACAACAAAACGGAACTCCTTTAATTTTCAGCGTAGGAAACAAAATGCACCGCAAGCTAAGGAATTTTTTGGTTCAAGGTCAAATACCTTTAAACTGAAGGTTATTTATTTTTTCCAGGAGGAAGGCAACTAACTACAAGTTTTGTTCTCTTTTATTTCTCATAAATAAATGAAGCCACCCTGTATACTTGCCTGCCAGGAAAATATTGTAAGATTTTACTCTTAATTAAATTATACTTATGGTAGGCCTATATTATAATTAATATAAAGAATACAAAATGTTAACATATATTTTAATGATCAGAGTGTAATATATAATTATATATAATTTTAGAAAACACTCTAAATGATAAGGTTTTAAATAAGGAGTAGTTAAATTGAGAGTTAAGACTTAGATATGTTAATCTAGAAAATAACAAATTTACGTTCAAAAGTTAAGTTGTTACTAAAGTGGATACTATATAATGTGATGCTGAGAAATTAAAAAAATAAAACAACTTTAGAAAGTTTTTAGAGGAACATTATGTATGATTATGAACAATTAGAAAAAATTAAAATATTTCATCAACTTAAACAATGGTCTAATGAGTTGATGAATAGTCTAAAACATAGGTTAACACATTAAAATATTAATACACAAAATATAACAAACAACATAAAGTGATATGAACATATACATTAAAGTCAAAACTTACTTTTAAATCATTCAGAATAAAATTAGGTTAACATCAACAAAGTTGATTTAGATAATGTTGAAGTATGATGTAATACATAATTAAAAAAGTATGTTGAGGAATGATTTAATATAGAATTAAAAAAGTATGGTTATGTTGTTCTAAATCTTATCTGTATTGATGTCCCATTACTCCTTTGAAATTCAGTACTGGAAAAAGTGTGAAAGTGAAAAAATATCCCCATCCTTGACAGTCTAGCTCAACACGAAACTAGCGCGTTAGCTTACTATGCCACTGAGGCGAGTAGACATAAGATGAAACTGCGGCAATGCGCGGACGTGAGGGAGGTGTCAATGTTAAAATCAAAGAGAAATATAAAAATACCTACTATGTATATTGTTACGCCGAACCATGACATAAATTGCTCGAATAAGTTGCTTCTAATATAACGAATGTGAGCATTTTTTTTTCAATTAAAATGGGATTGCCGTATATTTATATTATTATATAGACAGGAGAGCGGCTTTAGAGCATGTATGCTATAGCAAATATACCTCGACCCTTAAAAATGAGATAGAATTCAGAGTAATTTAAACCGTCTTCACTTACAAAGACGATATTCTATAATGTTCCGAAAATATACAGATAGGCGTTACGTAAATATATAGCTCAGGAACGGTAGCACTGGCTGATGTTTTTTTTAACTGGCTTGAAAATAGCACGTTGTTGTTTTGACTAAATTTTTACTCATTTCCTTACGTCGGTGTATTATTTAATCAGTAACAAATTCTGCATACCAATCCGGTTAGAATTAATCCTGCTATTGACGACCTCAAAAAGGCGATAATCTAAATTAGAAATAAACTACCCTCTGTATTTGATAGATAAGAGGAAAGAACTGAGATTGTCGCAGAAGGTCCTACAAATAGAAAGACGCAACGACCAACTGATGAGCAAATACATTTATTGGCAAAGGAAGTTTGTGATACAGTCGTATTTCAAACTTGATCCTTTTAAATCCAAAAAATCTGTGTGGAATAAAGAGATTTCTGTCCGAGCACCTCAATGATCATAAAAAAAAAGGGCTTTCGGGAGATGATACTAACAACTTTTGCAGTTCATTTCTAATGATTGATAAATACTTTATGACAAAGCTTGAAGGTTTTTTTTTTACTTGAGGTAAGAAATAACAGAAGAAAATATGGCTGGCTGCTTGAAAAAATTAAATTTTATAACTTATTTTGGATTAGATGGTACATTTTAAAAAAAATCATAAAAGCGTTACAAATTATTGTTAACTATTCCTATGACTACTTCGGAAAGTGAGCGATGTTTTTCAACTTTGAAGTTAATCAAATCCTACTTAAAACACCATGGGCTTAGACAAATTTAAATGCTTTGGCCACGTTGTCTATAGAATAATCGATAATTCACGATACATCAGACTTTAACGACCTAGTAATATAAACATTCATTCTGGACAAAAACAAAAGATTAAATCTTATTTTCAAACGATAAACTTATTGATAATCTCGCTATTATCTGTATTATAGTACGTATTAGGTTCGATATAGTGTTAAGAACATATATACACATATATATATATATATTCTGTTTCCTGGCGTGTATGAGTCAATTTCACGATGGGCAATCTTTTATTTCAAATCAACTGAGTTTCTATACTTTTATAGCTTTTATTAATCATATTTTTTTAAGTGTAGTTTCTAAGTTAAACACAGGATGGCACAAGGTTAGCTTTAGTATACCTCTTTATTGCCAATTTTTAATAAAGCTCCCTCCCTTGAGTTTTTCTCATGAGCCGCCACTGATAATATTCTTCTGTCTTCTTGTGTTCTCAGATGATTCTCTGGACGACTACAATAACGAGAACAACCTGGAACGACTTCTCCCCAACTCAGATAAGTGAGTTCTCATTGCTTTGCTTTCACTGGAACTCAAACTGGAGCATGGCACCTATCTTCGTCCCCGTGGATCACTCGCTTGATTGGTCGACCTCAAGTTTAGGGAACCCTGGTTCGATTCCTGGGGATGCGGACGAATTTAGCTAATATATGTTTAGGAACTCATCCTGTTATCTAACTAGTTTATTTTCAGATTTTTGCAATTATATCGTGACTCAGCTGCTAGAGCCGTTGGCCACAATTCTATGGACCCTGGTTCAACTCCAGGTGGTTCTGAAGACGATACCTAATATTTGTGTAACTGTCCATCCTATTATATAATTAGTAAATATTTAGGTTTCTCTCTCTCTCAGTGGATCAGCTGTTAGGATGGTTGAACACAAGTTTAAGGGATCTTGATTCGATTCTGATGACTACCTCTTCTGATTTTAATTTTTAAGTTAATATTGTAATCACGTTTTGTCGAATAATCGCGGTGATTTCTGAAACTTAGAATTCATAGTTCTAGAACAAATATTTTTGAAAATCTTCCACAATATTTTCATTGTTATATCAACCACCTTAGCGTTTTTATTGAAGTTTTTCTTCCAAAGATATTACATTTCAATAAAGGGGTGAAACCTTTTTTATATTATAGTGAAAATATATTTAAAAGTCCTTAGTAATCATTTTATAGCGCTGAACTGCTAATTTCAGAAAGCACAATATTTTTTACATAAAAAATAGAATGCTAAAAGAAACTAAAAAATGAAAGGCGCAGACTTAAATCATATGTTTATTTTATTCACTTTAAATACCAAAATAACATATATTTACAATTACCTAGCAAAACGGTTTCTATTAACTAACTGCTATACTCTTAGTATTATACTTAGCTTAATTTTTATTGATTTGTTTTAGCTTTGTGATCAATGGCTTTTATTTTGCTTGAAACTTAACTTGAAAAGTAATTAAGGACGTTGCCTAGGGCAGCTCAAGATAAGATTTCCCATGTTAATAAGTTTACGTTTCATTAGCAGTTTAAAAAATATAACCTTGAGACATACATATAAATTCTTTAATGATTCTAAAATAGTTATACGGTGTAAAAAAATTATTATATTTATCTTGAAGTAGTATTTTTTATAATCTTATTTTTTTTATAAATCAACAACAACCTAGGATATTTGTCTTAGTCACAAAAAAGGCCTGTAAGAGCCTTCCTAACAGCATGTAGATTAAAAAAAGTATTTCTAGCAAATATCTATCTATAAAACGAAACAAGAAAAAGGTAATTTAAAAAACACAAATCAATGTTTTCAAGAAGCAAATAGTATAGCAAGTGTGTAAAACTCGTCAAAAGAAGAGGGTAAGGTCTATCAGTAGATAAACAAGAGGCCTCGCAGGGTGAACTTCTAATTTTATTCTCTCACTTTCTATTTCGTACGTTGGTGTCTAAGTATGCTAGTACTTAAAGTGCTTAGGTGCGTCAAGTTAAGGTTCAAACCGCTTCGCAAAATGGCTTATAAATACTCAAGTAGGCGATGTCGTTATAGTGTACTCTTGGAACTTTGGCAGTTAAAGGTGTAATTTCCTAATAATGGTTAGTATTTTATAGATATCAAAATGTACTTGAGCAAAGTTCACATATTAATTCAAATGTATTGCATCTGTCACTTTTGACAGCGATTATTAATGCTTATAACATAATAATAAGAGACTTACCCGTACCAATGAGCACGTGGACCAAATTTCAGGCTCATATACTAAGTTTTGCTGGTGACGGGGATGTCGGGGTTTGAATCCCGGCCGGGTTGTTATTCCTAAATGGTTTCTCCAGCTACCCCCTATAAATAAGGGTGCACTTCCTCTACATCATATGTTTTTCATCACTACTCGATTGGTTTGGTTAAATGTGACGGGTAGTAAGACGCGAAGAAAAAGAAATAGTTCTCTTTTTTTTCAATAGTGAAAAAAGTACATTAATTATTAATGTTATAAACCTACCATCGTAGCAAAATTACACTTTAATGGAGTAATTCTTAGCATTATTTAGCATGTTCTTGAACGACACATATTGACAAGTAGGGTGAGAATATTATAGCACAGTCCAATTTTACTAGAAAATATTTGATATAAATTAATATAATTTGAATGCCACCATCTCAAAGAGAAAATAAAGTAAGTTTAAATCTCTTGGTATGTATCTAACTTCAAATAATTTACAACATATTTGGTTTAAAAATTAAAAATAAATTAAAATTTAAATACTATACCAACTATTTAATTAAATTTAATATTTATTGCACCTTATGTGTAGTCTTTCTCAAATTGCAATTCAATCATGTGCAAAATTCCACATTCCTAAAGTAATATAATTTACGATCATTACCAAAAGTCCTTTGTTCAATTCCCGCTACAAGGCGTTATTTTTTAACATATTATATCTGGATGGATTATAAATAGCCATGCTATTATATTGGTTAATTACGGTTATAGCCTCATTTAAATATCATATTATTTATATCGAAAAATGACACCTATACATTGGAATATAATAGCTTGTCCATTAAATCCATCATGATATGCGCATTAGTACAGTTGTGGTTGAACTATTTGAGCGCTCCCGATTTGAAGGTGGCCGCGTTATCTGATAGCTAATGATCTTAATTGATCGCTCATATGTACGTAGCTGATTATTCACGCACTTTACCTTAAAATATGAGTGAAGAATGAGCCTGAACACGGGAGGACTTCTGGATAGCTCAGTGTTAGAGCATTGCCGTACTAAGACAAAGGTCCTGAGCTCGATTCCTTCATCCATGTGTCATTTTTCAATTGCTATAATATATCTGATTAAAAATATTTATCACTTAAGTATGATTATTTTGAGGAAAATCCTATGCGATTATACTTGAGGAATATGATCATATTTTATTCTTTAATGACTAGGCATGTCAAGGGGTCAGTCAGTATTCATTTTCTGAGGGATTTTAAAAGGTTCCTGTTTGAATCTTGGTCATGGACTTCTAAAATAGAGCTATCAGGGGGGGTATAAGTATACCAGGACTTACTTGTCAGTGTATGGACGAAGTCTTAATACCCGTCCGAAATATCCACATATTTACACTAGAATAATATAAAATTTAAAGGCAATGTATCTTAGTTTTCCTGAAGAGTGAATGGGAACCCATGATTTTATTCCAAAATTGTTTTCCACTCTCCCTCTCAAGCAAATGAGGGTCTCTTTCATATACATTGTGCCTTACACATTCTTAATCTATTAGTATCGTTGAAAGCAGATGGGAAATGAGACGCAGTGCAATCGATGAAGGATAGTTTTGCAATTAGTGAAATATATCCTTTTAATAAAGTTATGGAGCTATTTTAAATTGCATATAATTTTAGAAAATGTTTTTAGCGTGTATGAAATTATCTAGAAATTTAAATTAGTACTGTCTGAATTAATTATATGTTACTGCACTAAGTTTTTTTCAATCCATATATTCGTATATTTATCTAATGTTTTAAAATTGATATGAGTACAATGACAAAATAATTTTGTTAACAGCTTATTTTGTAACAAATTTTCTTCATTTGAATTAACCAAAGTAACGGCATATTTTATAGTAAAGTATAATTGTCGTGTTAAAACTAAAATGAAACATTTTCACTAATTTATAATATATTTTACCATTTAATAATCACTAAAAAGTAGATCATTTGCCAATTTTTTTCAATTTATCTTTTACAATTCCAAACACTCGTATTTTAAGTTAGAAGTGTTTGATACAATATTTATAAGATTTCGCACGTGACAATTTCTAAAATGTTACAAAATATATTTGATTTTTAGTTTTATAGAGTTGATTAGGTCAAATTGAGACAAACTTTCTTTTTATGACAATATAACTAAAAATATATATAATTTTAATAAAAGCTAGTAATTTCTTAAAGTAATTTTTCCAAAATATTAGAATTAATTAAAATAGTTAAAATGTCACTTATACTACTCGTACTCTCGAGCCCCCAATTGATGTTAATAATGTCCAACATCTTAGCTTAGTCAGTAGCTCCTCTGCATAATCGTGAACCAGATTACTGGGTCTTGTGTTTGTATCAATATAAAGTTAGTTTGTAAGTTGTGTACTGATATGATATTTGGGTTGAAAAAGTGCATGTTAAATAGTACTTTTATTATTAAATGTATATTAATATTTTACTAAATTGTGTTGCAATGCTGGTTTGAGTGCTTGTGATTTCATTATGCTTCCTCTTGCCTATTATTTTATCTCTTTCAGTTCAGCGAGGTTTTCTAATTTCTTTGCAGACGATCCTCTTTGATTTACCTTTACAGACGGGCGTGCGTCCGTCGGGGTGGGAACTGCGACCATCGCCCCAAGGACTGTTGCTACAACAGCTCCTGCCGTTGCAATCTGTGGGGGGCAAACTGCAGATGTCAACGCATGGGACTCTTTCAAAAATGGGGGAAGTAGGTGAAAACTCTGGCGATTAAACTGTAACTAGTGTAACCCTCGCTGGCCGCTGTGATTACGTCACACCTGCGCGCGCAACATTATGATTTATATTTATTTATTAATACACGGACAGTTAAAATTGTGTCAAAGGAAATGATAAAAAATAAAAATGTATTAAAAAATTATGTTAACAAATTAGATTGTTTAAAATGTATTATTCATGTGGTTCAAATTTTGTTGCTATTTAAATTAATTATTAAGTCATGTTACATAACCAAGAATTATTATTTCACTTCATAGTTAATTTTAAAATCCCCATGTGAATTACGTTGATCATTAACTCTATTTTTTCTTCATCAGTTTGAAACAAGTTTTTCCTTATGAATTGTTTTATTCAAACGTAATCAAAATATCACTTTTTAACGATAGTTGAAGAACGGTGCAAATATTTAATGTCAAAGTAAAAAAAGAATACATTTCATAAATGAATTAAGTGTCTACTTTTTAAGATATTATTTTATCTACTTATGAGACTTTTAATTAAAGTATATATTCGGTAATACCATACAAATTATTATAAAAGCATACCATTGCATTAGGAATGTTCGAATACATAAGAGCTTGTTTCACCTCACGCATAACGCGTCACTTAGATAGGAAACATAGCTCGAGCCAATGTCACATCCTAGTGTGATAACCTTGAGTCTTCATTAGAAAACAGTGTAATTAATACCAGTAAACTCATTTGAAAAGTATAACAATATTATAAAATAATTATTTTAAAATTATAAAAAAAATCCCAATTTTGCTTTTGTCAAGTTAAGGCTTCAGAAAACCGCACTTGGATGTGATTTCTGGTTCGAGTGTAATCGTATATCTATTATCCTGTGAGATGGGCTTTTAAGTCATTCAATGTGTAGGGATTCATAATTAATAATTGATTGATATATCCTTGATTGCTGTCTTCATAAAAATAGCGACATTACTTTAGTAAGTTTGCATTTACGAATAAGGATACAATTGATATATTTTTATTCACGCAACCGCGTATATTTGTGATTTTATCACAAAGATTTTCTTAAATATTTAAATTTTACATTGTGATTATTGAAAATTGACACATATTTTCTTTCTGGTTTATTTATAATTTCTAATTGTCATATATTTATTGTTATTATCTGTAGAAAATATATAAATGATTGTTTCAAATATTTACTAAAAATCAAAGATAGTAAGAAAGATGTACATTATTTTTTTAAAAGCTAGAAAGCTTATATATGTATGAAGAGCTATATTTTTTATTTATACTAGAGAATTTATATTACATTATGATAATATCATAAATTATTAACCATTCACTGTTACTTCTCGTTATTCTCAGAACTGCGTAATATATCAACGTGTTTTGGTTTAATCCCTTGTTTAACATTTGATAGAAACGTATTGTTGTTTGAAATTACGATTCTTAGTTGGGAGTTTTCTTATTAAATCAATATTGTTACCTGTCAATAAATCCTTACACATTTATATAATAAATTATCTTCTTATTAATTAGTTTACTTCCATAACCCTAATTTTAAATAAATATGTAGCCTAAATGGATGGATCATGATTTAAATAAACTCTTTATAATGGTGTTTAGCAGCTGCTCTCTGATTGGGGATCTTCCAGCCACATCCACCAATCAGATGGCATGCCTGTACTAATACTAACCAATTGTAATCTATTATCTTTACGTGAACTCATGTTCGATTATTCAATCTATGAAACAACTTCTTATGCACTGTTTTAATCTAAGATTGATGTTATCTGTTGTTCTTTTAGTGTGTATCTAACATGATTATACAAACAATGTGAGGTGACAAATACATTATTGTAATAAATATGTACAGTTTTTTTCTCATCTGATGGCCTAAAAGCAATCCGGTTTTAAATTATTTATTTAACTTATACCTGACCTTACATGTAGGCGCTGAAAGTTTGTGTTTATATTTGAAATAATATTTAATTTCGAGTAAAAATTATGACCAGTTCCTAAATCCTTACTTATATTTAATTTTATTAGATTTTTATTTAAAAACTATAGTTTTTTTTAAGATATAGGCCTATAAAACTGTCACAATAATCCCTACTTAAATATAATGAATGCTCTTTAAATTTCTTTGACAGATAAATTCTAAAAATCCATATAAAAATGAAGCTCCTACATGTATGGTTTTGGTTACAAATACTTCCTAAAACCTTTAGTTATAGAATCAGAAGGTAAATGAATGTGTATTAACGACAGTTCAATATTCATGTGTATAATACTATCTGACAACAAGAAAAATTAGAAATACTTTCATTTATTCATACGTCACGTCATATGATCTTCATCTATCAGTTTTAATTATATTACTAACATCTTTAAATTAATACTAATTATGTATTAAAATGCCATCAATGTTGACCCCCAAAACACTTAGTATTTTCTACAAATCTCTTCCTACCAGAATAGTACTATAATCAATTCACTTAATGATACCTTCAAGAACAACAATAATTATTAAAATGCGTTCATCAATATATTAAATATTAAATAAGTTCACAAATTTGACATAACTTATTGCATATTGGTTTTATATCAAAATTCAGACTGTTTAATGTTTTGCTATTATTTTCCAACTATTTAATTGCCAAACTTAGAGCACAATCTACTATAAAACGTATTATTTTAGTAAGCGCAAGGTGAATTAAAAAAAAAGAAAAGAACAATCGAATGTTCACGGCTATATTAGTACAGTCCTCAGAAACTTGTTGACCTGGTACAGTAACAGTTTTCACTAAATCCTGTAGTTAATATTTGGGCAAAATAAATTACTTATAAACATACATTAAATTAACTTAGGCACCATGAATATTGTTTCCTTTATTCTGGCACTTTAGGCATTTATCTACGTGTACAGACTGAACACCTTGCTACCGATATAAATTTTGAAGTGTCAATGAACTTTATTAAACATATTTTTGACCAAAGTTTGATATTAGTAATAAAATGCTCGTAATAAAAAATTAACAATGTTAAAGTGTTTTAGTAATATTGCCTACACATGGGCCAGTTTCATAGTCAGATTTAGTACGCCTAAAGTGCGAGTCGATACTAAATACAGGATGACACCTACCTAAACCAAAATGGAATGGGCCAGTTTCGCATATGAAACTGGCCCATTCCATTCAATTTCAGGTAGGTGACGTCTTGTATTTAGTATAGCGCCGCACTTGAGACGTACTAAATCTGACTATGAAACTGGCCCATAGAATACTATAAAAAGTAAAACAAAAAAAGTTCGATCCAAAGAAAATACTGAGTTTCGTGTTTGTTAAGATAAATAACAATATTGATAATGCTTTTTAATATTAGAGATTGAGGTAATACATATCAATGCCACTTTATAAACAGCATTATATTATAATAACGTTGCCTGAAAGTTTTAAAAATACATTCACATATTATATTTTAAAGTCTAATTATATGTGTATATTACGCTCTTCTGCTGAAGAAAGCACTGATCGTCTGTCACGCCATACTCGTGTCTATTTATGGCCAGAATGTCCACACAGGTAAGAGAAAGCAGTTTTCCACATTGCATGGTGGAAACATGGCAGTAAACAAACCATTAGAAACACTGGCAACTGTATCTTTCAATTGAAACAACCGTTTAGAAAAACAGTAGTATTTGATTTCTAGTTAGTGGTGGATCCGGAAGGGGGTATAAGAATAATCCCTCCTCCTGAATATAAAATAATCAAAACTATTGAAATGAATATCTTAGTGTTGAAAATAATAAACTGAACTTTTATAAAAAAGCCTGCTTGATAGCGATGCTGTCTCTTGGGACTCCACGTAGCAATCGCCGTGTTGAAGGACTAAAGCCCTCAAAATGAGTGCAGCCATTTTAAACTGGAAGCTGTGGGTTTAGTGTATATCTTGTCTGTATTCTAAGTACAGTTTGAACTAGTTCTATTCACCGTGGAAACACTCCGTCACGCCACTGTTTGGATAAATATATTTATTTCCGTAACGGTCTATTTATATAATCAGATAATATTTTTGTTTTGATTTTGTGCCGCCTATCCATACTATCCGCGTATTTAAACTACTTGAGTAGGAATAATGAAGGTGGAATGTTTATAAAATCTGGCCGCATTTTCATGAAAGAAAAGTAAGAAAACGTTTTCTTTAAAAAACATCATTTCACCCAACAAGGATTCAAACTCTCGCCTATAATCACTAGCAAACCAGACTAAACGAACCCAAGTCTTGTCCGCGTGCCCACTGATACAGGTTGGAACTTCAAATTGGAAGGAAAGGGGGAAATGTTATAAAAATAAAAGAGAAATAAATAGAGAAATGTGGTCAAGATGAGACTCAATAATTATAATAAATATTTTATTTTACAAATACAATCATTTGGGGGCCTTTTTGATAATCTATTCATTGGCATTCTTAAGTCCGATTCATAAATAAGAAAAGTTTTGGTTATAAAGTTACTTTATCAATTATTATATGTGTAGGCCAATACGTGAAATAATGTGATTTGTGACTGTCACGTTATAATATCAATACCTAAGAAATAATATTAATAAAGAACGTTAACCTCAAAAATATATGTTGTATCTTTTAAAAGTTCATTTCAACAATAATCCTACTATGGCTCTATAAAACTGAAACTTGGATTATGACTGAGTAAATGATGGGGGGAAAAAGAACGCACCTATAAAGTAATTTGTTTTCCTGATCCACCAAGAATATTGAGCCTCTGAACAGATGTGGATATCCTGCAATAATATAGGAGAAGTGGGCAGAGATGGAACACAAGCCCAGATTTTAAACTAAACGGCGATTAGAGTTGCTTGCTATCTTTTTTTTTGTTCTATTCTTTAAATTGAAAACTGACATATGAACATGGTAATCGGACCAGATACATTTAATTTGGTATGCTAATGCTTTAACCACTGATCTATCCAGGAGTCATCCAGTGACCAAGGTCATTCTTCACTCATATTTTAAGGCTGAGTCTGTAATATACGTGGGGAGATCATGAGTTACAAATGAGTGATCAATTAAGATCGCGAGCTATCGGATAAAGCAGCCACCTTTGACTCGTGAGGGTCTTATGTTGCCAATAATACAATTGCAACTGTACAAACGCGTATATCATGATGGATTAAACAGTAAAGCTATTAATTTGTTAAGTAAGATTATAGCTACATCTAAATATGATTTTATCTCAGTTGAAAAATGTTGATTCATAGATAGCTCAGTGGTCATAGCATGGTTAGATAAACGTCTCGAGATCGATTCTCGTCTCAAGGTTTAATTTTTCAATTTAAAGAATATTATGTTTAGATGCAGCTATAACCGAAATTAACAAATATAATAGCTTGGCTATTTAATCCATAATTTTTTGTTGGTCTAAAAAATAGTACAAAAACATTTAGAAAACGCTGTGAACTAATATTAATTTTATTTGACCTAAAAATGTGTCCACGCACTTTCTGTGGAATATATGTTATCGAGACTTTTCAGTGCCAACGCGTCATTTTAAACTTATTTTTATACTTTGCGATTTATAATGAAAATTTACTATGCATAATCGTTTGGAATAGTGGTAGATTATATAAATAAATGACCATGAAATGTAAAATAAATGGTTTTATTGTAGGAAAATATTGAAAATCGAGTTTACTAAGAAAATATTTATCCTCGGTAATATATTCTTATTTTAAATACTGGAATGTTGTATTTTAGTGTAATAATATAAAAAGTATTATATTGTACTAATGTGCGTAATCAGTTAAAAAAAACTTTTTTCAAATTAAATTTTAATACAATAAAATGGGAAAATGGATAGTCAGCTAAAGCGTGCCCTAAGGCAAAATATGTAAACATCATGTTTTTGTTATTTTTACAATATCATTTATAATAGTCCTTTCATACTTATACATATGAATAAATGGATAAAACTATGTAATTTTTAAATTTATGTATTACCTACAACAGTGGGCTCATAGGATAGTGCGTAAATCCAGTCTTGTCTGGTTTTTCGGTGATGTAATGGAATGGTTCCCGTCACACGGACTTCTCATCCGATATTTATCTTGGTCTGCTAAATTAATATTGGTATCTTGTGGAGGCATGCACACAGGGGTTTCGGATACTTCCTGCGATACGTGGAAGTTACAGGTACCTACTCCCGCCACGTGGCGAGGCAGTTCATCCAATGGCGCTATGAACTATCCGTGGGCGATGTGTGAACTTGCTCGGTGAACTGGTGGAGGAAATTGTGGACAGTTGGAGTGAGTGTTCCGCGAGACGGACTCAAGTGTGTAAGTGGGTTGTACGTGAAAGCCTGGCCGGTGTTGACCCTCTGTCTCCGAGGAGGAGGATTTGGAGCGAAGTTTTGTGGCAGGGGTAAGGTAGACCTATTATTACTATCTAGCCTTTACTATTTGAACGATCTATTTCAACTTTCTGAGTAGTTATAGTTTGGTAATGTTTAATATACTCTGCCTTAAAATATGAGTGAAGAATGACCCTGGTCACGGGACGAATCCTGGATAGCTCAGTGGTTAGAGCATTGGCGTACTAAGCCAAAGGTCCCGGGTTCGATTCCCGTGTACAGGTGTCATTTTTTTCAATTTTCAGAATATGATATCTAACTGAAGTAATTACCATTAATATAGTTCTGGCTATTTACTCTTTAAGTTAGTCGAGCTGATTTTTTCTTTAATTTTATTTGTTTTTTATTATTCTTTCTCCTAGTTCCTAGGAGTGGCGGCCAATATACATATATTTATTCATCTCAACGTTACCTTTTGTTGAATAAACATAATATTTTTATTAGAGTGGCGACCAATGTGGTGGCTCATTTTTTATTAGGGAACTGTGGTGTCATTAGGGCATGAGTGGAGGAAGCTATTTTACTAGAAGCAAGGCCAAAGCTCTAATTTCACACACTAAACTGGAGGTTGTAAGAGAGACTTCAACAATGGAAGGTCAAGCTTTAGGAGAAGATGTCGATAATGACACATCAACAACAATGTCCTTAGAAGTAAGTGACTTTAGGGATGTAGACCAATCCCATGAGTTAAGCAGAGAGTTTGCAGATACGAGTTCGGGTGGTCAGCTACAAGGTGTAGAGACTGAACCAACCACAACACCTGTTGCCCCATGCGTACAGACTGAACCACCAACAACAAACTTGACACCTGTTACCACACCTCCTAAATTTATGTCAGGGATACAACAATTAATTATTGAGATGAATGAAATTAAAGGAGAGCTTTCAAAGCTTTCAGAGAGTCAGGTTAA
>CABFWO010002920.1:24876-90233 GCA_902155825.1 Timema genevievae
AGTTATTGATTTTATAAAAATATGTTTCGGATAAAATATTTGTATTATAAATATATATACATATTTGTAGTGCTAAGTAATTTCATATCTCAAATAGTTTCGGAGCTATTATAAAAAATGTTAATTTACGCATCAGACCGGAGCCCTTAAAGCCATTTTGCCGAAATATTGAGAGTAGCCATTTTGTTTGGAATATTTATTAACGTTCATAAATGAAATTTAATCAAAATATTTCTAGCCGATTTTGAGAAAATCGACTTTTTCTCTTTCTTCCCTTCAGTAAACTACCCTTAATTTTAGGGGTAGATATCCAATTCCAAAAACCCCTCGGGGCAACCCTATGAAAACCCTAGATATCAAGTTTCAGCTCAATCGGTAAAATAGTTTAGGCTCTAGTTGGAGGTACAGGCAGACAGACGGAAATTCAAAAACCACTTTTTCGGATTCAGGGAGTCATGAAACGTAAAAATTCATCAAAATCTCGAGTTCGATTTTTTTTTACGATCACCATACTTTCTCTACCTGTAAGATAGAGAGAAAGTAAAAATTGAACCTAGCTCTAACGACCAATGTACACTCCGTGAAAATTAATAATGTCTGCAAAGTTTCATTTAAATTGGTTCACACCCGCTCCGGTAGCCACGTGGCTTAATGCGCTAATCTCGTGTTGGACTAAGCTGTCGAAGACGGGGAGATCAGGGTCCGATTCCGGTCAGGAGCACTGAGGGTGGTTTTCCCTAAATGGTTTTTCCACTTAACCTCCACGCAGATGCGGCTGCACTTCCTCTAAATGAAGCCTTCCTTATCCCTAACTGATTAGTGTGATTACTATAGGTGTAAAACCTGACCCGGTAGTAAAACGCGATGCTAAGAAAAAATTGTTTCACGCATTTAGTAGTTATCGTGGAACAAACATCCAGATATACAGACGGACAGACAGACGAAATGTCAAATGGTCGATTTAAAACAGGACCTTCCTATGCTCGATAAAAACTATAATCAATAGTTTTAATAGCTACAATGTAATCACGCTAAAATAAATATTCACTATCCGCACCTGTGGTCGTTCTTGTGATTTCTCGGCAGCGAGGAGGTCCAGGATCGATTCATTGCCTGTTGTACTGAGTGTAGATGTTCCTAGATGGCTTTCAACTTTCTCGCTGCACACAAATGTGTGTTTAATTATTTAAATTATACCTCCCTTATCTGTAGTGTAGATATGTATATAATCTGGACGGATAGTGTGAAACAGTACACAAACAAATATACATTTATTTATAAAAAGTATGTAAATATTTTGCCAAATGTATATGATGTTTATATTAAAAAGGGCTTAAAATAGTACAGTATGTTTATACATTATACATTTATATTACTAACATTTAATTTTCGAATTAAAAAAAACGCTCTGCTAGGCACGCGGATAAAGGTCTCAGTTTGACCTTGTTTGGTACTTTGTGACGAGGAGGCTGTGGTTCGAATCTTGGTGTTGTGCATTGAGGGGGTGTTGTCTTTAAGTTTTCTCACTCTCCCTTCACGAAAATGTGAGTGTAGACTTTCTATAAATATGACTTTTTTTTATCTCGTTATTAATAGTGATGTAATTATTCAATAGCCTCGTTGGTCTAGGGCTCATAATTCAGATCTAGAGATCCCGGGTTCAATCCCCAGTGCTACCAGAGATTATTTTGTTAAGCAATGGGTCTGGGAAATATTTAAACTCAGCCTCGTAAGGATAAATGAGAAGATGCTAAATAAATAAGTAGCAGCTCCGGTCTAGAAAACTGAGATCAGTGGCTTAAGGGCTGTTGTGCTGACCACATGACACCCTATATCGATGAATGTTGGCACTATCATTGCTAATGACAGCGGCCGATAGGTCGGTATAGCTCACTTGTGAGTTTACGCAATGAAGTTTTTTAATATGCAAATAACCTTGACAGGTATTAAGACACAGATAGCCTAGATCAGTGGAGCAAAAAAATTATTTACTGAAAATTGAGTTAGTAAAATCGATTTAAAAAAAATCGAATCCCTTTAAGTTTGTTTTACTGAAGCGCTGATACGCATTGTAGCAGCCGGAAATTCTACGTCCTTTGGTAAATGTTTTATTAATTTTAAATGTTGTTCATAATAACATGGATTTGAAAGGTATCAATCAACATGTTCTTAGAAAATCAAAAACTTTACATTTTAAGTTTTATAATTTAAAAATAAAACCATAAAAAAATATAAAATTAGCTGATTTTCAAAGACTTTTTCATTAAATATCCCGTTTTGGAGATCCAAGATAATGGCTAGAAAAAGTATAACTAGTCAACACGAAAGAAAAGAACAGAAGATTACAATATTTGAGAATTATTTTAATGGTTTTATCCATGAAGGTGGACACGCAGTCTAAATTCCATGCTCATCAAATCTGGTTTGCCGGTGAATTTGTGAGTTATAGCCTCATCCTAGGTGTGAAAATCGTCAGGGGAAGAGGGTAAATTCTTGGATTAAGGTGTGAAATTCAAGTGGGGCTTTAAGAGATGAATGTCGAAATATGGCGAGATCTTTCTCACCCCAAAATACTTTTTCCAACGATGAGAGAAAGATATCAAGATTATTGGTAGGTCAGATGGATTGAGAGTGATTTTTTTCTAAATGATTTCCTACTATCTTACCACGTAAATGCATGTAATTTTTTTTAATTTACATCTTACTTACTCCCTAACAATTATTTGTTAAAACGCGACGAAATTAGCTGTTTTAAGCTTCAGAGCTGCCACTACCATAATAAATACAACACTATTTCCCTTCAAGTAGGCGGCACTCTTAATATCCTATTTCCCTCACAATAATGTTATGTTAGCGTGGTATACATACACAGAAAACTAAACTAAAATTTTACCAGAATATAATAGTAATGGTTTTATGGATATTGTTTTATGGATGTTGCTTCGTATTTAAGTAAAACACTATACATCCACTTTAATACAAGGTATCTTATAAACTTATGAACTATATTATCTCTGTGGTCATTGATGTGGTTTATTGCCAAGTTTAGCCTGTCATATTCGTATCTCTGTTTATTTACGTGACAAGACAGAACGCAGAACGCTGGAAAAACGGAATGCGGTGAGACTTGAAGCATGTCGATGTAAAGATATCTATCTCTACAGCAAGTACATCCAGTTGCAACATCTGAGGTAAAATCAGATTTAAGCTGGCCACACAATTAAAAAACTAAAATTTAGATACATATAGCTTTCACATGACTGTATAACTTTAAAAACCCTTAAATGTATCTGGTAGGGAGATAAGATTCTAACTTTCCCCTCAGATTTGTAAGGGTTTGACACACAAATTTGGAACTTTGGCGACATAAAGTGTTTGGCTAGCCAAATAATAAGAAATATTTTCCTTTTTGTCTAGCCAAACAAGAAGTATTTTTCTGTGGGTGTTTATAGTTTGATAGAGCTAGGAGATAAATTGTCGTCAGTAATATTTTCGTGACTGTTAAAATCGAACAGGATATTGCAAGTTATAGAACTATGTGGACAGGAGACGTTCTATCAAATTAATACATAGCTAGTAAAAATTGTATTATTTTAGTCAACCATTTATTATGAACAAAGTATATCACTAGATGGCATTATTTTAATTTATTTATGTTGGCTTTTCATTGGCTGAACGTTTACGAGCTCTAAATTCATGGAAAAGTGTTGTGTGAAATTCCAAGTTTTCCAAAGTAAAGAATTAATGTTTATAAGACAAAGCCTTTTAAATTGTGTAACAGTATTTCTACTTTATCTTGTTTATGTAATAAATTTAAGAAGAATTATATTGCTCAGTTAGTTGCACAGCATATCATACATAAAGCCTTAATTAGTACCAGTTGATTAGAATAAATATAAGTAAGAGATTTTCTAATGATAGAATGACGGTGAATCTAGTTTAACTGTTTTTGGCATTTCTAAGAAAAGTTTTATCGATCCCACCAAACGATTGCCTTCTTTTATATATCGATTTAATTTAAAACAGTATTTATCATAAGTTATTAAAAATATGACTTAATTTAAGCGGTTTTAAGTCTATTTTTCTATTATCTAATATTTTGTCTCTAAATACTCGAAAATGACCGTTCAATGTTGATCTCACGCTTCAAAGACAAAAATCAATCTACTCGTTACTTCATCTATGGTTCGGGTGTTCAAATTTTCTTTGAAATCAATTACTCGTGCAACGCTGGATAGTCAATTTTGTCAAATTTGACTTATCTTGGGTTTCCTCCCTCTTGTGTGAAGTATGGCGACCACTATCCGAAGAAAGAATAATAAACTATTTTCTCCGTATAGCCGGTGGCGCTCTCGGAGGTTTACGCTAAGAGTTTAGGAAAATCTCAGTTGAAAATTAGATTTGGTAAAAAACAAAGTTTATTTTGTCAGCATTGATAACCATAGTAATACTATTTTATTGAACTTACCTAATTTATCATTGTTCCAAGCTTTGGAGCTCTTTTTTTGAATTTATTACAACCTTTATATCGTAGTTTGAAATGTTTCTCTAGAATGTAGCTATTACACTTTATTTAAATTAAAACATATTTAAGATTTAACCATTAGAGTTTCTTAGCAATGAGTCAATTCAAAAATAATTTCAACAAATTTCCACATAAATCACAACTTTCTCACCATTTACTTCCCTTACGTCACCATTTGTTGCCTCTATAGAACTCACACAGCCCCCATCAACTTATGAAAACTGTCTATCACCTTTGCATAGGCTATCTTATCACGCTGCCTAAGAAAGAGGAAGAGTTAAGAACAACAGTCTTGCTTTTTTTGACAGTTTTCCATTTCGACAATGCTCATATTTAATTTGAAACTGCCATACCATCTACCTCCAGCAAAAAAACAAAGCTCCTTTGTAATCCAAGAATCAACCAGGTTAGAGTCTTGAAAAATTAGAACAAAATTTAATATATCATGTGCTAGCTGATTGAAATAAAAAATTAATCTACGTTTGTTAAAATTATTTTTCATGATTTTGTAACTTGTTAGAATTGATTTTTTAAATATTTATGTCATTTTTTATGTTTATAGCTATTTTAACTTTTCGCTTTTAGTATTTTATGATTTGGTCAAATTATTGCGAGATTAGATTATAAAAATAAATTGTGTAGTTTTTATCGTTTATTCTAATTAAAAAATATACAGTCTTCTAATATTTCATAAAAAGCTAACAGAGAAAGTATATAAATACATCTTTTTTGAACATTCTATAAAAGAGAATACTGCGAAATTTGAAGGTTTACTGAAAAATAAGGGAAGCGAATTCCAAAATTAGTCAAGTAAAAGTAAGTAGCAATTAAGACTGAATTGTTTTGTCAAAAGTAAATAAAATACATGTAAATCTTAAATAACTTAGTTAGGAATCCATCAAATTTAATAATAATTGTATTTAAATATATTAACCTTATAATTATAGTTTTTTCATTAAATGTCTGCACAATTAGGCTAGTTTTCCCATCCGACCGCTAATCAAATACTAACTTACTCCTCTCCGTCAAACAAAACAAGACTAAACTGACGTAATAAACCACGAATTCAGCGATGTGGGCTATAAATACTAATAAAGCATATTATCTCTCGGTTGTAATTTTCATTAGCATTCCTTAGTGCGAGTGCACTGGGTATTTGTCACTCAACCTTAATCTAAATTAGTTTTAGAGCAAACACAATGTTCTGGACTGCCTCTAATTTCCTATAAATTTTTTAAAAACATTTTATTGATATTGCCGACGTTTTTATTTATTTACATTTAGAAAGGGAATATTAATATTTATGTCTTATAAAATATTTCTATGTAATATGGGCTCACGATCAACTTTACTTTCATGTAACTTTCCCTTACGTTCACGTAAATTAACGTAACGGTTCTTCTCGTAATTTTAAATAGAAGCCATCACGATGTAGATAACTTACTTAACTTAGAGTTATCAGGGGGGAAAATGTTCACGATACATGAACGTTAAATGAAAATTACTGCGTGTTATAGCTAGCCTGTTATGTAGGAAGCAACGTCCACCTGACTATTTGATATTTAATTTGTTTGTTTATGGTATTCAGACGACTTCTTCGGCTTTGTTATTTTGTCTGCGTTTCACGAACACTAACATGTCGTAGCCTCTGATTACACTTTATTTAACACAGCCAATAATCATCTATCGTTAGTAATGTAGTAATCGTAACCTAATCAGCCCTAAATAATTAGGTTACATACTAGTGAACAGTTTTTTTTTAATTTGCTTGAGTTTTTACGTTTCGTTACGTTACATGGATCCTTATCGCACACAGTATTTATTTATTTATTTTGATCTTGATCCCAGCAATAAAGTATTGATTTGTTTATACAAAGGCTTATCCTTTTAGATATAAAAACTTAAAATAGAGAAAAGGGGAGAACATTCCTAATTAAAAATACAGTATAAAACCTAAAACAAAAGTGAATGGTGTTTGTTGTGATCACTGAGCGGAGTATTATTTTACAGTAAACAAAAGACAGAATTCATTATTATATTTGTAATTCAACCTAGCTGAACAATTTATTTTAAAGATTTACAAAGGATTTAAAATTAGGGTGAAACTGCCCATTGTTCGATATTCAAAGAAAATAAAGTTTAGTATTTAAAAATACCCGAGCAACCAATGTTTTTGGAAAACATAACAAAATAACTTTCTTTTAGGTTGGGTTTATATTCATGCCCGTACATGGCTAATCACGTATCGGCTGAACATAAAAATAAGTGACATTTTTATCAGTAAGTTAAATACTAAAGCTAACCAACCAACTGTTAACGGTTTAAAGTGTCACTCTAGCAACAAAGTGAACTGTCAATAATGGGGATATTGGGGTTCGAATCTCGGTCACTTGTACTAAGGATTATTTTAACTGAATGTTTTCCCCTCTCCTTCCATACAAATGTGGATCCACTCCCTCCAAAATCAATTTTATTCATCCCTAACAAACAAATGTAATTTTTACAAAAGCACTTAACCCGAATGGGTATTAAGACTAGGTGCTAAACAAAATTTATTAAAATAAGTAGAAGAGAAGAGAGAGTTTGTTTAGAAAAAATCACCCGCTAAAGCGTGGAAAGAGGATGAAAATATCACCCTTATCCTAGATAGAACATTGAATTTTCTGTCAACGTTAATCCAGTCTTTTGCGAGGCTGACGTTTTAGACTGAGTAAAACAGGGTGAGGGTGAAATTCGATCGAGCAAAGTTTTGGTTTGTCAACGATCTGATTGGAGTTTCAATAATATATTAAAGTCTGTTCATAATAGGTTTTTACCTGGATGACAGTTCAAAAATCGTATGTTTAGGTTTTGGGTTGCCAATTACTTGAAGATCAGTGTTTTATTATAAAAGTTAAGATTTTTAACTATATGTTATATTTTACATTTAAAATAACATAAACCTAAGTTTTCTTACACTATTTAACTACTTTTAATCATTTATTTTTATACAATCCGAAACAATACCTTAAACATAATTAAAATTACTTATTATTCGTTTCAGAGTGTTATCTATGATGTGGAATACAGTGCAGACATTAATACCTTTTAACACAGGCATCGTATTTACCTGGAAAAGAAAAAATACTTGTCTTTTTATATATAATACATTATTTTATGATTATTTTATCGTATTTCAAAATATTTAGATAAATACAATATTTGTATCCACTGCGTTGGTCCATCATTGTAAATAACTTGTTTCCGTCACGTTCAACCGCATGGTTTAAATCCGTCGGTCGCCATTTTGAAGCTATATTCGTTAGAGCTTTTGTGAAAGTGCTGTGAATTGTAATATTTTTAAGTGGAATAAAAAGATAAATAAGCTTTGTGCCTAAATCTCAAATAAATAATATTGGCCTAAATTACTATGGGTAACTTCACATTCATACATTACCATGTTTTCATTACAGTTATCCAAATGACAGATGTCAGCTGTTGGCGTACATTAGGGACTATTTCTAGTAACCTTTTGGGCTGTTATCCGAGTAAGCTATGGTCGTGAATGTAATATACCTATATAACTTTGCATCCGTTGTAATGATCTGCAACTTGGCTCAACTAGGTCGGTGGTCAAGTGCTATAGGGGGGGACTCAGTCTCGCAGTTGACTGGACTGAGATTGACGGGGAGACTACGGTTCAAATACCATTCGGTTGTACTGAAGGTAGTTTTTCCTAAATGGTTTCCTACAATGGTCGTACGCAAATGTAGGTACAATTGATATAAATTATTTCTTCTTCTTTAACAACTCATTAAAGTAACTATACGGATAGTATGGAACGATAATAAGACGCAGTGCACTAATAAACTAGTTTAAAAGCAACAAAATTATTATTATTATTATTACAGTTATTTTTTTATAAGACAGAGACTATATTTTATTTGAAGATAATCTTGTCACAAACAGCCGCTGAGACGCCAACACGTTGCTCAAGAATGACGTCACAAGTCCTTATCACCGCACTGCACACCCTTTCAGTCAAGGGTCTTCACACTCACTGGCGAAGGAGGAAGAAGATTATCGCTCTATTTTCAGTGAGGTACTCAGGAGGACACTAACATGGCTTGGTTTTACAAGCTCGACCTCTCAAGGGTGTCGCATACTTTGAACGTAAATATCCTTTCGCTGTGATATTAATCATGGAAATGTCAGTAGAACCTTCACTTATGGCCATGTTAAACATAGTGGGAGGTTAGGTATGTGTTTTATAAACACTTACTTTGCTCTAAAATAGGTGTTATTTTACATAATTTCACTTTTTACCAAAAATAATTTATAAATTTTAAAATATAAAGTTTTTAATCATAATGGTAAAATGTTGATGCTTCTAACCTATATTTTTGTGTGAACCATGTTTTGAAATAAATAACCACTTCTTAATTAAGTAGTATAGTGTACTCCAGTGGCATATAGAGAAATATACTTGAAGTCAGGGAGATGAAGGGGGAAGTTTAGATATATCTTAACAACATTTGCTCTTTATAAATGAGACAGTTACAGATATAGTATATTTATAAGTTCTTCTAAATTTCATAGAAATTAAAGTTCGGATGACTATTTTATACTATTAGTAGGTAAAATGTATTATTGTTTTAATTCTTCTTACTTCATCATTGGTTACATGATCTGGTCAACATTTCTACGGCCCTATGGTTCAATGAGTTGACTAACCCACTCTGATAGCGTTACCAATTCGAATCCCAGTAATGTTGAACTTATTTATTCTTATCTTGATACGGATTGGGTGTGGTACGAGGATTTATGAGCTATCATTACGTGAAATCCCAGGCGCTAATAATCCTTAGATTGTGGTAATAGCCACACAAACAATGATGTACCTTAACATAATAATGGCCATGTAGTATATCGGATTAAATCACAAGTAGGTGTGAATATCCTTCAGAACATTCGTGTCGTGGAGAGTAACTAGCATCACTAGGAGGTGCTGGGTTAGGCTAAGCCAGGGGTCGCCAAACTTACTGAGGATAGGAGTTACTTTAAATTTTCCAAATCATTTCGCTAGCTACCCTGATTAAAAATTTGCAGTATTGCGTATTGGCTATTATTTTAACGTGTATGGATGTTTTGTAATCACAACTTTGTTCAATCAGGGGTAGTCTCTGTAGCTTGGATCCATTATTATAATGGAAATAATATAAACATATTATTAGCTACATTTTAAACTAAAATTTACTTTTTAACAATAGAAACACAAGCTGTATTAATTTTTCTAAACAAAATAATTATCAATTATATTATTAAACACATTGTGTAGTTTACTGAGAAGAATTAAATTCACTTTCATCGAAACAAAAAATTAAATTGTGGTGAATAGCTTTTAACTCCCATTCGATCACCACCATCAAAACGTTCATCTGTAAGCCTGGTTCTATATTTGTTTTAATCACCTTCAGGTAAAAGTTATGACGCTGAAAATGACGTTTCACACAGGTTTGTAGGGCAAAACAACGCCGTCACTAGGAGTGCAACATGAACCAGAAATGTATAATTCACTTTTTAGATAAGAAGTCCCATATCCTAAACTTGAGTCAACACTTTTTAACAATAAGTTACTTGGGAGAGTGCAAAATATTATTTTTCTCGTGAGAGCTACTGAAAATGTCATCACGAGCTACCAGTGGCTAGCGATCGACCGTTTGGCACCTCCTGGGCTAAGCTATCTTGCAGATCATTCATGTTGGGTGAAAATACTAACATCACTATTAAGTGTAGGGTTAGGTTAACCTGTCCGGAAGAACCTTTTTTTATATAACATCTAAAAAGTCATTTAGAAATTTGTAAACTACAACATGATATACATCTTATTTAAGGTGGGGATGAATGTAGCAAACACGTGAAAAGATCCATGTTTTAGCAGTTTTTGTAGCAACATATATTTTTGCTCAAAATAAATAAAATATTGCTTCTATATAGAAAAAAAGTTTTATTTCATTCACAAGGTGATATCAACAGTTCTTGAATATCTGTCAAGTGTGTCCTGGAATTTCATGAAAACTTTTTCACTTCATTTAAAAAGTTTTTTTAGATAATGACACTATGCTCATGACAAATATTCAACAACAGCTGTTGAGATCACCACGTAAAGAAAATAAAAATATATGCTTGTACATAAGAAATATTAGATTTATTTTAACCAAAAATGTTTTGCCACAGAAATTGCAAAATAACTTGTCCTTTCTTGCCTACCCTACATCCCCACTTCAAGCATTACGGAAAAAAAAATGTATTTATTTGTAAGACCACTATTAAAACCATCATTTATAAGAATTTCAAATCAGGATTTATTAATATTTATAGTAAAGACATTCAACAAATGAAGTGTTATTCGCACCTGGAACCCTCGCTTAGGTCCGGTGCACATGGGTGACGTGCGTAATTTTTTTCAGTCGTGTCATGTGACGCCGCGTCACAAGTTTACACAAGTGGCCTGCGTCTTATTTGGAATCTCGGCTCCTTCCAGTAGGTCTGGAGCCTTGCCCGTGATAGGCACACTCCAGAAGGATAGAGACAATTGGTATTTTCTTCTTTATGAACTTTCCAAACAGGAGCCGAAAGTTTGGCTTCATCACTTTAACAATACCAAACTTCTGAAAGGTGAACTTCATTAATTAAAACTTTTGTATCGATTACCTCCTCCATTACTCACTTGTCGACTGATTAACCAACGTCCTCACACAAACTTCACACAACAACATAATGAGGCGCGCAGTACGTATGCACTGCTCTCTATCGTCACAGGTGTACTGACAGGACGCTGAGCGGCGACATCACCGCCGCGTCACAAAGAAACCCGCTTCCCTTATTTTGACGCGATGGGCCACTGACGCCAACTTGGTGCCCGACCTAGCGTCCCGTGTGAACTCCATTCAAATCAAGATAATGATGGGACGCGGCGTCGATTTGTCTTCACAGGACTCAACCTAAAAAAAATGACGCTTCACTCGTGTGCAATGGGTCTTATAATTAATTCATAATTACTCATAACCCACCTGCTATCGAGACACTAGAAGACTTTTTTTTAAAATGAAAAGTGCTTAAGGAGGATAACTTACATCCATCATTTAGTTTAAAGGATTGTAAAGGCGGCATGAGCTACCTAGGATAGAATTCGGGCACCACTAAAGTGTCTTAGGATATTTCCATTAAGGTCATTGAAATCTACAATCATCAGAGGAGTCTTTTATATAGCCGAGGTCACTGAAAATTATTGCCTAATTTTACTTTGTTTAATCTCTACATAGAATATTTTTCAAACCAACCTTACTATTAGCCTTAATCTTTACTATTTTTACTATAATCTTATTTTTTTCGATTGATAAATGCCCTCGGTTTATTTCTTCCACATGGAGCTTCTGATTAGGGCGTAGTGCGCCGAAACTATTTGATTCAGTTGGGAGACGAACTCCTCGCCAAACAAAGAAGCAAAGAAGAAAGAGAGACAACTTTCAGATAATACACTAAAACACATTTAATAAATATTTATTTTTTTCAATTTATTAAATTTTTACTTCAATTTACCTTATATAATTAAATCTACATTCTTAATAACAATTTGTAACAAAATCAACATTCAAAAAGAGATTAGTTCATTTTCTTTATTTAAGGCAAACTTTAAAAAAAGTTCATTCACATTTTAACATTCAAATTAACCATAGGTTTGTTTTAGTTTCTTTGTGAGGTATATTTATCAAAATATGTTTTACATATATGTATGTTTTTGTATATATTATATTGTATTGATGTATCCTCTTAAAATATACCACTGGTCATTGACTGATTGATGTATCTATAATGCAATACAACAAGCTATTAACACGTATCTAGATATTCCTATTCAGTTTCCTATCAAACTATTAGGCTATACTAAGACTAGATAAGTGTTTTTTAAATTTATTATTATTATTATTATTATTATTATTATTATTATTATTATGGCTCAGATTTTTATGCTCTTTGAAATGCAAAATATCAATGCATATATTACTTTTGAGTGCCAAAACCAGTTCTCAAAAATTTAAAATATGTTCTAAAAATTTTATTTTGCTTTTTTCAAATAAATCATAGTTTCCCGAAACTCTTGAATAAATGTTTAAAATGTAATATAATTTGTTAAAAAAATATTATCTATAAGAAAACTAGTACGATCATTGATATAGCTCAGTAGCCATTATGAAAACTAGAACGATCATTAATCTAGCTCAGTAGCCATTATGAAAACTAGAACGATCATTGATCTAGCTCAGTAGCCACTATGAAAACTAGAACGATCATTGATCTAGCCCAGTAGCCATTATGAAAACTAGAACGATCATTAATCTAGCTCATTAGCCATTATGAAAACTAGAACGATCATTGATCTAGCTCAGTAGCCACTATGAAAACTAGAACGATCATTGATCTAGCCCAGTAGCACATTATGAAAACTAGTACGATCATTGATCTAGCTCAGTAGCCATTATGAAAACTAGAACGGTCATTAATCTAGCTCAGTAGCCATTATGAAAACTAGAACGATCATTGATCTAGCTCAGTAGCCACTATGAAAACTAGAACGATCATTGATCAAGCCCAGTAGCCATTATGAAAACTAGAACGATCATTGATCAAGCCCAGTAGCCATTATGAAAACTAGAACGATCATTGATGTATCTCAGTAGCCACTATGAAAACTAGAACGATCATTGATCTAGCCCAGTAGCCATTATGAAAACTAAAACGATCATTAATCAAGCTCAGTAGCCATTATGAAAACTAGAACGATCATTAATCTAGCTCAGTAGCCACTTTAAAAACTAGAACGATCATTGATCTAGCCCAGTAGCCATTATGAAAACTAGAACGATCATTCACACACTCATAAAGTAAGGGAACTTGTAGTGAAACTATGATGGAAAATATCACCAACTAACAAGCCATGACATCAATAATGATATTTGTAAATAAAAAATCTAATTTTAAATCGTTTTACTTTATTTAATATTTCTCCAACGTATGTGCTACATTCTCCCCTAGCGGTGGTTTAATTTGTTTCTCAGATGAAAGTGGGTAAGGGGGGGGGGCGTGGAAGGAGTGTTAATATCTCGATGTAGGCTGGAAAGCGCGTTGATGGAAACGACAGCTTGTTCCCTTGTCAGTCTTGAATGAATTTATGGATCGTTTACTTGCTAACCTCCCCCCCTCCCCTCCGACACCCTCCAACCCTCTTACTCATTTTGTGAGCCGTGGCGTAGAGCTATCGGAGCTAAGCTCGCAAAAACATGAAAGTTAAATTATGTAGAAGTAGAGAGAGGTTTTGGTGATATTTATAATCGTACGAGCGAGACTTGGGTGGATATGTTCAAATTATTCTAAACACAAAACTTTACTTTGGATAATATTATAATCATGTCGAATATAACGATTGTATACACTGGGACAAATCAGGATTTTCACTCACTGCCATAGAGGGATCTCGGTAAAACCAACATTAGTAAAGCTATAACTATCCAAGCGCTGCAAATCTATACATTTCTAAATGTCAGAAAAAATATTTAAATTTGTGAATATCAAGTATGATCTCCTCTAAATACTAACTTACTCTTTCCTAACTTAAATTCCAGTAATATAATTTTTAAATGCCAACTTCTAAAATTATATTCAAAACTCTATAAAATAATTTTAAGTTTACAAACAATTCTAACCTATTCAATGTATATGGGATAGCTAAGAAATAGCTATAGCAAGGAGTTAATTAAGGTTTATCATTACCGGGATAAGTGGTCACGTGATCCAATGCATCAGGCTTACACCGGATGAAAATTTTGAATAAAGTACTCCAAATATGCTCACACTAAAGATGGATAGCTTAGTGGTAGAACAATGGCCCAGGATTCCTGGTTTGATTCTTATATCCGTGTGCTATTTTTAAAATTTACGAATTTGAGGTTGATATTATTCCTTACTGATCAAGTCATATTGAAAACTTGTTACTACTCTAAACAGTACATATTAATTTAATGTGGTTCAGATAATTTAAAGCATTAGGATATACATACATGTGAACTAAAAAAAACGCGTCTGAGGTACAGAACCTTAGATTTCTCTAAGTACGTATGTCAAGGTTCAGCTTTCTAGGTTTCTTGATTTTTGAGTTGTAGCGTTAATACATATTCACACACACAAATGCACACAATCACACACTATTTAATTCAGTCGATAGATCTATATTTCCGAATAAGAATCCCGAGAAAACTTTGTTTTAAATGTCACTAAAAAAAATATAGTTTTAAAATTTAACTTAGTCCATAGTCAAGAGCTAATATTTCTATTTGTCTAACCACTAATTGAATGCTTGCATGACATAAAAAGACGTTTTCACCATACACATTTAGATAAATAAATGATACGTTTTTTATGAGTTTTACCAGTTATATTATAAACAAAGAAAGAATTTTTACTCTCCGTTCAGAATGTCAAAGTAATCGCGAGAAACTTGTATCTTTATCACGTGGTCAAAGGACTCATGCTCGCAATATCTTAATTTGCTGGTAACGGTGAGGCAGAGGTTTTAATCTTGACAGTGTGCACTGAGGGTGGTTTCACGTGGTTAACCTATCACATGGTCTACGCGAATGTAAGTGGTCAAAGGACTCATGCTCGCAATATCTTAATTTGCTGGTAACGGTGAGGCAGAGGTTTTAATCTTGACAGTGTGCACTGAGGGTGGTTTCACGTGGTTAACCTATCACATGGTCTACGCGAATGTAAGTACATTCACTCTAAAACCTCCCTAATCATCTATATTCTTGGATTAAGCCTTAAATAACTTTGATGATAATAGTACCAGTAAAATTAATGGTACAGTGCACCGCCCTAACACTTCATCTTTACATTAAAACAGAGACATTTGTTTATCACTTGTACCTTCTCTACCCCCATGCAGGAAATTAATTTTTTTGAGAGTAATAAATATATTATACAATTATTTGTAATGTAAGAAACCTAAGCGATATTCATTTTGAAACAAATCGCTAAGGCCATTTCTTAAAATATTCAAATTACAAAAAATCACTCATCAAAAGACAGCCCCTTAAACAAATTTTCCCCCGAAAAAATGTATACATTTTTGTTCGTCATGTCAAACATTCCCCAAATATATTTTTCAAACAAAATCGTTAGCGTGACTTTAAAAATATTTCAAATTTCCAAAAATCACTCTTCTGTAAACTACCCTTTAACAAACTTTTACCCAAAAACCAAATATACACTGCTATTTAGGAGGTCAAACATTCCTTAAACAAAATCGTTAGATTCATTTAAAAAAATTTTTGAATTCAAAATAATCACTCTTCAGTAAATTACTCTTAATTTGAGGGCTAAGGTAAGAATCAAAATAGTTTCCTGAAACATTGTCCTAAAACACATATATACCAAATTAGGACATAATCCATCAAAACGTTATGATCAGGAACACAGAAATATATACATGGGAAAGGCATAATTGTAAAATCTACTTTTTTGCATTCAGCCCTACATAAAACGTAAAAATTATTTATAAACCCAATATTGAAAATTTTCACGATTACAATACTTTGAGAAAGTAAAAAATTAGTAATTGAAACAAAATAGTAAAAACAATAAAGCTCTGTGTAAAGCCTCAAACTGAGTGTACAAATGGGTGAAATCCATATACAAATCAGTTCTGCACAAGATCAATCATATGATAAGTGGAACGAAATAATGATTTTAAATAAATGCTGTTTTTTAAGAGTCCTACAACTTCTTAATAATAGGTTACATCGTATCTTAAAAAGTTGCGGAGATATGATCAAAATTGGAAAGTTTCACTTATGTAAAGTATCCTCAAAGTAATTTTTTTTTACAAATCAGAGCAGTCATTTTGTTTATAATATTAACAGTGTCCAAACACGAATTTTAATCAAAATCATTCGAGCATGTTTTGAGAAAATTGATTCTATGTATTTTCACCCTTAAGTACACTACCATTAATTTTAGGCTCAGCTAAATAATTCTAAAAATCCCTCTGGGAAACCTTATGAAAACCCTAGCTACCAAGTTTTTGCCCAATAGGTAAAGGGGTTTGTGCACTAGGTCGAGATACAGATAGACGCAACTGCGAAAACCACTTTTTCTTGTATATGGGGTCACGAAACGTCGACACCCATAAAAGTCTCAAATTGTAATTTTTTTTCGATCACAATATTACCTCTCTCCTAGAGGTCATGAGAAAGTAAAAATGGCAAGACAAGAAATACACTTTTTTTATTTGCACCATGTCTTATTATTCGTTTGGATTTCGTTCACTCATAAAATATAGTAAATACAGTAATAGGACAGGGATGAGGACAGTAGTCCCAATTTATATTGGAGGGAGAGTAGGAAAACATGAAGTAGAAACCACACCTGACCGGGAGTCGAGCTTTGACCTACTCTTCTCTATAAGGCCAGACTATATGAGCTTGACTTTTGATAAGTTGGCCCACTGGTGAGGGCTGATTATAAATAGCCTAAGAGTCGGCGGGAGATAAATTGTCCGTATTGAAGCTACAGGTTAATCTGAGTAAAAAATATTAAAAAAAACAATATAATACCAATTCACTAGAGGTTTTTTATTTATCTTCTATATTTATAGAAATTAACCATACCAAGAAAAAAATTAAAATATTTATTGCTAGCCATCAATTAAAATTCAAGAGGGAGAAGGGAATGCCACGGTCAAATAATATTTCTATTTACGATGATAGCCTTTAACTGACAACTCTTTGAGTATAAATATCCGCCTCCGTGGCCGCACAGTCTAATCTGCTAGTCTCGTGTTAGGCTCAACTACCAAGGACGGAGAGATTGGAATTCGATCCCGATCGGGTGCGCTGTGGGTGGCTTTTCCTAAATAAGAAAAGATGAATATTTTTATTGGTAAATGCTCTTCTTGTTGATAGAAAGTAAATAATTATTTTAATCCTGTTATAAATACAGTCAACTCTTGATATCTCGCACTTAGGATTATGCGGAAAGCAATAAATACCTAAGCGTTTATTTAAAAAAGTTGTTAAATGTCTCAAATAATAATGTTACTGAATTTAGATCCTAATCATTATATGCAGTTGATATAATATGCACTAACCCTTATGTGTAAATATAAAAGTGTCATTCTATTTCAATGAATAATGATAATTTGTATTGTAATTCATACTTGCAAACACAATCCTTGTTTCCTTTGAATAATTATTTTAGAAGCAAACTAAATGAGCGATAGTGTGATAATATTTTCCCAGTTTCATAATACTTCTGAAAGAAGTTAGTTTACATAGAAACGATTATAAAACCGTCGGGGGAGAGTGTGAAGCTGATGCTACACATTATCCTCTTTTCCTCAACATTCTCACGTTCTATGAAGCTCAGCTAATCCGAACCATATCATGTAGTTTTCGTCTAGATTGATATTTCTTGAATCAGCTGGCAGGTTTCTCATTCTCTAGTACCTGGGACTTTGTTAGCGGGAATCTATTTGACTGGCACGAGATTTTCAGTCGTACATTCACCTTTTGCATGGTAATAAAACAAGTCGTACCCAGGCGAAAAATCGACCAAGTCAACTTTCCTGCTGGTTATATTTAGCGGGTTTAAAACACATCACAACGGCAGTTAAGATGTTTTCTTATTTTTGTGTGAATATATATAGCTCAGCTGCTCAACAACTTTTTTTAAAAACTATATTAGCAAGCACCCTGTGTGGATATCGTCCGTACATTCACCAACTAACGTAAATCTATATGAATAGAATGAAGAGTTTGTATATCTGTCATGGACATTGCGTGATCTACCACATGTAGAGGTCTGAAATTTTAAAATTATTAACCCTCGTGCACTAATATGTACACCTCGAGGCCGAAATTTTAGATTTTTGCTTAAAAACTGGGTTTAGATAAATAAAATGAAGATTTTTTTCTGTACTATAGACGCAAGGAAAAGTGTTACCCGGGTTAACCATACAATTAATTGCGTGGTTACCCTAGGGAACACGGGGTACTTCTGCTAGTAATATGTGATATTTTGGCTTCACTATTAAAAATTGGTAAAATTTGTTATAACAATCCTTGAAGTAAATTCTTTAATTAAAAAAAAAAAGAAAACTAAAATTGTTGTGGTAGAACTAGAGAAATGTCTGTCAAAAGAAATTATTGTTTTTCGAAACTATAGCTCCCCTTTGAGTATTTTTTAAATTTGAAATTTTTGAACACTTCCTTATTGTCTAAGCTTTCATTTAAATGTATTTATTAAAATAAGTTTTAAATAATTCTAAGAACTATTGTCGATAGGAATCGCTTCACATTTGAAATGTTTTTGATAAAACGTTTGCGTGTGTCAGTAGCATAGCTATAATACCCTAATAACTAAATAAACTAAATTATTCATGGATCAGTGGCCACGTGGACAAAGGCGCTATTTATGTCTCGTATAGTTTGCCTATGATGGTAAGTTCAGAGTTTGAATCCCAGCCGTCTGTTATGAGGGAAACTTTTTCATTACAATATTTCCTGCTCTCCCTCCACGAAAATGCAGGAACAATTCCTCTGAGGGGTGTCCCTCTCATTCCTGCCCTAGTAGTGTGAATATTTTCGGCAATAAGAAGCTGAGCACAGTAAAACAAACAAATCATGATTTATTTACATCGACTATCCACGAAAATTCGGGTGCATTTCCTTCTAGTTTATCATATTTGTATAACATTGGCCAAGATAAAGTCATGTTTCTAATAGCTGATTTCCTTGCAGTAAATCTTAACACGCATTGGTGGCCACATCGTCAAAGGCGTCAGGCTCGCCACAGATGAAATTGTTTGTGACAAAGAGGTCAAGGTTCAAACATAGGGCCATTGCGTTGGAGGTGGTTTTCCACATTTGGTTTATTACTGTGATTTTTCTTGCTGAAAAGGGTGCCTTCCTTACAATTACCTTCCTCGTCCTTAGCTCATAGATTAAAACGTTAAAACTAATAAAACAAAAATACAACTTTAAACTCTAGAAAAAAAAAATGTACCCGAATTGACGTAGATACAGTGTGGGAACCAGACAGGTTAAAAACACCCCCGATATACCTACCCTGAGTTTCAACTCCAAATATCGTCACCTATAAACCAAATCAGATGACCTTGACATCTTAGCAGTGACATAGATAAGTGGTATTAGGGATGAAAGATAAATCCTATCGCTTCCCCTCACAATGTTTATCACGCTTCCAACGCCCTTGATGAAATATACGTGAGTAGTCCCCATATAAAACAGTAGTATCTCATTACCTTAACGATTCAAATTCATTTACCTAAAAGCATATCTAAACTTTACAACCGTGGGGGAAAAAAGGTATGATATTTTAACATACATTTTATCTTTGGCACAAAAAAGTCTACAGAAAATTTGCACCAGCTTTATTTTACCTCCCCTTCAACCATTGCGAACCAGGGGGGCATCACCGGCCACGTCCCTTTGACTACGCCCCTGCGTTTTAGTCCTCGTGACCACGAAGAGGGTCAAATTCTTAAGATCATAAAAATACATGTAATTGTGCTTTTATGTGCGGTGAATTAGTAGAGTTGATAAACCAAGAATCCCAAGTTTAATTCTGGTGGCCAGGTAACATTTTTATATGCACGTTTAAAACATCTGTGAAATAAAATAATTCATAGCAAAAGCTGATCTAAATAAATTTGGGGAATAATTTGGCTCAAATGTAAATCCGTGTTTCTCAAGTCAGCCTCATATACATTTCAAAAATCTCTTCAATATTGGATTGGTATTTTCACTCCTTTGATGTTGACTAGCCGCGCTGCAAGTTGATCTTCAAATTGAAGTTGAACACGTGTTTACTGAACCATGATGAACTCAGCTCTCCCCGAATTATTTAAGAGGAAGCACTTTAAAGGATAAAAGAAAGTGTGGTAGCTTCTTTAGGTGACCGTGAACTTAAAGTTCTATCCTGAAAGATGTAGACCGTAAAGGGATGTATCGACATGAATATTGGAGGACCAGGTTCTATTTAATAAGTGAAGGTGGATATAGATTAGAGTTGAGACAAATATTGTGTTGCATGGTGCAAAATAGAAGGAAGGATAAGGAGGTTATGGACTGAATAAAAGTTTCCCTCATGTGATAAAAAGGCCTATTATTTAAATACTTGAGCTTGCAATAGCATTAATCAACTTATACGCAATGCTACTACATTGAGTTAGGAAAATATATTTGAACAGCACTTATATAACATTTGTATTGAAGTTTAACCTGATAAATATATGTTATATTAATAATCTTAAACTCAATATTAAATTTAACTAATAGTGTTTCGTTTTTTTTTATCCAACACCATTTGGCTTATTTCTCCACATATTTTACTTACAAATTCGACTCCACTGTAAATTTCCTTCCATATTCTATCACCCTATTTATTTTCCAGTTTTTTTCCCCCTTTGGTTTTATTTCTCGCTATTTTCTCTTTTTTCACAACCACCACTTTCAATGCATAACAAAAACAAAATCAAATCACTTTGGTGATTTTCGTTTATTCTCTCAGAAATACTTTTATATAAAAAAAAAGGATATTAATGTTATAGGGTCAATGCTCTTCTAGACTTATTTTTATGTTTACTCTTGTATTGTGTGCGATGTATCTTTGTACAATTGTTGAATATCTGTCACGAGCCTGGCGTCACTATCCGACAAACATTTAAATTAAGAGAAAAATTGTCACTAAACTCCGGGACACCCGTGACAAATTTTATTTTGACCAACAAAAGTTTTGATATAAACACTGCAAAAAACACTTGCCTTTTATTAACATGAAAGGGTAGTGAGACGCGGTGCTAAGTATTCTTATTTGCCTTTTATCGCGTCACCTACAGCCCCAACTTAAGGTGAATATATTAATAGAAACAGTATGGGCCTGCTAAGAGTTAAACTATATATCATAAAGGAGTATGATTAAAAAAGTTAGTGTCAGTACTGGCCATCTGTAACACGAGGAAACATAATGACAAAGGTGAATAGTGCTAGTACTGGATAGAAAAGATTTACACTCCCTAGATTAAGGTAACAGAATAGATAATAGCACGAGTATTCCCTTGTATTGAGAAGGAAATAGAAAAATATATTTAGTATATCTGGATCAAGATTGAACCTTGATCTTGTATTAAAAATTATGTAAACTTCTCATATCAAACCAAGGAGTAGGTAATCAAATATTATAATATTGATATGCTAACCAATACATATATTGGTTGACACGTGGATAGAGGCGCACGTCTCATATGTCCTCTGATTTGTGGGTGACGGAAAGCAGGGCCTCAAATACTGGCCCAGTGTACTGAGAGTAGTTTTAACTGAATAGAAAGTATCCCACCCTCCACCTCGCGAATGAGGAACAATTTACTCTAGTTTCCACCTTTATAATCTCCATGCTAATAGTTTAATCAAACGAGAACAGCCTGGACGTATAGTAAGATGCAAAGCGAAATCTTATATTTAACAGGTTTATTTTTTGTGTTAGGTAAAATATAAATAAATAAAATGCCGTTGAAGGTGGAATGGAAGGGGACGTAAGAAAAAACCAATGTTTTTGCAATTTTTATGGCAAAATATTTCTCTTTGTCCAAAATTAATAAAATATTGCTCCAGCACAAACATAGAATTTAATTTTCTTTACATGGCGACCTGAATTTTTTTTTGTGGATATCTGTCAAGGGTGTTCTTGAATTTAATGACAACTTTTTCTCTTTATTTAAAAAGTTTGTTAGATAATGCCACCATGTTTAGGCCTATGATATATATTCAGGAACTTTTTATATCAAAATGTGAAGAAAATTAAATCCCATATTTGTAATTCAGCAATATTTTATTTATTTTGGAGAAAAAATGTCTTGACATAAAAACTGCAAAAACACTGACCTTTTATCATGTCTCCTTCCATCCCACCTTAATACGACATGCTTAAGGACTCCATTTGGACAAGACCTGTCGAAATATGGAACGTATAATAATAATTAATAACAATTCAAACCCCAGTTTCCTTTTTAACCGACAACCACAATACCTTTAACGGGCCAGAACTGAAAAAATGCATGATAGGAATAATTTACTAAGAAAACAATATTATCAAAATAATTACCCACTACAGTGGTAGAATGGTCTAAGGCGTCACTCTGGTGTCAGACTGGCCTGCCAAAGATAGGAATATTTGATCTACTGAGGGTGGTTTTTCCTAAATAATTTCCCACACTACTTCCACGCAAATGCTGGTAGATTACCTATACAACGCTTCCTACCCCATCCCTATCCCATTAGGCACTATACAGGGTGTTTCAGTGAAAGCGTGCAAAAATTAAACAGGACATAGGGGATGCACTACCAAATATTTGAGATAGGAAACGTGTGGTTTGCGAAACCAGCTTAGTGGGATACTAAAACACTTTTATTTTATCAGTGCGTTTTTCTACACGTTCAGATTATACGAATATGTATTAACTACGCTAATTGGTTAGAGATTAATAAGATTGAATTTAGAAGAAGTGTCCCGTGGAGAGAGAGAGAGAGTGGGAAACCATTTAGGAAAAGCCACCCTCAGTACACCCGACCGAGATCGAAACACAATCTCCCCGTCATCGGCAGTCTAGTAACTATAGTCTATTGCGAGAGTAACGCCTTATAGTAGACCATGCGGTCACCGAAGCAGGCAAAAAAAATAACTATCATTAATTTATAAAATACTATTTTAAGGATACAAAAATCGTTAACAAACGAAAGCAAAGATAATGCATCAGTTTTTAAAAGTTGTATGTGTTAGAGGGGAGTTAAGTTACCATAAAGCTGCCAAACTACACTCCTGGTGTAAACATTTCATCTGTGGTCCTACCAAAACACAGTGGCGTTGATAAAATTAACAGGGGTATTGTAGTCTTAAAGTTGCAGGGGTGTCTAAGACTGTTAACCACCATTGGACAAGAATGGCAAGGGATTCTTACACGGAAAACCTTTCTAACGGTTGATCCCAAACATTTATAATTTCCCCCCATCTCTATTCTATATTGGGAACTTTCTCACCCCCCTTCTCCCATCATCTCTATTTTTCGACTTACCTTTACAGAACACTAAATATTCTGACTTTATAAAAGTACACCAGAACTATACAAGAAACACATAAACATGCGAAACTATCGATGATTATCATCAGTATGATGCCGTATAAAAACAAAACACAGATCATCACAATAATGCCTACATAGTCAGAGCTGTAAGTAAAAATGGTGGTGCTAAAAGTATTCTTAACTATTTAAGAGCTATATACTATATTCAATCACCCTAGGCCTGGAGTAATTAAATTCATATAGCCCATACAGGTATGCAAAACAAAACAAAAAAAACCATAAAAAGTGTAAAGTGAAGTGGTCAAGCGTTTGTCAGATCTTGATGGAAGGGAATCAGGTGGATTATCAAATTCACGTCACAAATTAAAATTATTTCTTAAATACTAACGTACCTCACCCAATGCTGCTTGGAAACAAACGAGCCTCGAGCCTACAGTAGCCCCATGGCTTCTTTGGTGCTGATTGACAGCTCACAGCTGACAGCTGACGGCTTTGAAAAGCTACCAGACCAAATTATGTATCCCTACGCCGAACCATATGATCTGCAAAAACATGTGTTTAGCAGTTGTCACTTATGACAGTCAAAATTTAGGTATATACCTAGCTGTTGACTGTCAGAAGTCAGCTGTGAGCTGTCAGTCAGCACCAAAGAAGCCATAAGGCTACTGTAGATTCTCTTAATTTGAGAATGTATGCTATTTAAATGCGTTAACTGCGACTAAGAAATGTTCTTCTATTTTTAATTCATGCCAGCGTTTCATAACTAAATTTAGCTATGAAATCCTTTTATATTTACTACAATATCACGGAACTCTTTAAATACTTTAAGCGTAGCAGCTAAAAAATAAAATAATAATGCGCTGTAGGCAAAATATGTTCTTAGTTCAAGGCCAAACACCTTTAAATTGATGCTTACATTTTTATAGGGGGAAGGCAACTACATGTTTTGTCATCTTTCATATCCCATGAATAAATGCAACCTGTCAGGTTTTTTAAAAGTTTATCTCTTAGTTAAATTATTCATGGTATCATATTATTTTATTATTATTATTATTATTATTATTATTATTATTATTATTATTATACAAAATACTAAAAACTTCAACATACAATTTACAGTACATTTTAATGATTATAGTGCAACATATATATGATATATTTTTGCAAATTCCTCTTATAACCGGTAGTAACATTGTTGATGGTTGTATTCGTATGTCTGGACCCGCATTAAGTCGGTTTAGATCCTTTGTTTTGGTTACAGATTATAGAGAGAATATAGAATGGAGTAAAAGTGACATGACCCAAATATTGTCTCATACACCAGATATAAATATACCTACAATATTTTTTAACTTTAAATGTGTAAAATTTTTTTTAAACTTTTTTGCGGAACCCTTAATTTTACTTCAAGAAACGCTGCTCTATAAACGTATTAGGTTTTTTTTTTAGCACCGCGTCTTACTACCTGTTGAGGTTATACGCATATGTACTAATTACGCTAGTTTGCTAAAAATGAATAAAGTTGAATTTTTATGAAGCATGCCTCTATTTGCGTGGAGAGAGGGTGGAAAAATCATTTTTGTAAAAAAACACGCTCAGTTCACCTGAGCAACCCCTAATTTTCTGTCATCGGCAGTCTAATCTAACATGAGAGTGACGCCTTAGACTATGTGGTCACCGAATCAGGACTTTGGGGTTTATTTCTAAGAAATTTACGCAGTTATTTTGCTGTAAGTAGATTCTCTAAGAAGAGATTTTATTTTACCTTTTCTGCTAAATCACCTAGAATAGGTGAATTTACACGACTGGCTTTTCGAGTTATACGCACTCACGCTAACGTGTAATGGTAGGGTTATTGTGAGATGAAATGGAGGACTTAACGTGAGATCCGAACCACGGTGGAGGCCTGGCATTCCTTACAATCACAAGTTGTGATTAATACACGTCTTGTCAGAGGTGAAGGAAGGATTTGGCAATCAGATAAATCAGTGCCGGGACCGAGGAATGAACCCCGTATCTTAATAAATAATAATTGTGAGCTTGGAATCTTCACGTTTGTGCAAGAACAAATGTGGTACAAACGAATAATTTTGCATTACAATCCGCTACAAATGAATAACAAACGATTTCAATCATAAAAACATGAATTTTTAAAGTAGTGGAGTGAGAGAGACTTCACTTTCATTAAGTTAAAACCTGATTTTCATGATTCTCCTGTATCAGGGTCAGGATACCGAGATGAATGCTTCAGGTTATTTGTAAAAAGGTTCAGCTCTACCACGACGTTCGTTTGTCCCCTCCGGGCCAGTCCTGTGTGGCCCCATCTGAGTGTCATGTCATATTAACCCTGTAAGCCACACGCCTGGGTAAAATGGACGACATGGGCATGGTGGGGATCGTATAAGGGAGGTCGCGTCCCTAAGGGAGTATGGAGACACATTCTGGTGACCTTAGCGGAGGAATACTAGGGATTACACTTCTCGGTGGGCTGTGTGCCCAGTAAATAAACGCTTACATCTAGGAGGAAAAACCCTGTTCGAAATCGAGATTATTTTAAAGCATAAACCATCTTCAGATATATATTTTAAATAATATAACTTATTTGTTATTTTTAGTATCTTAGACTGGAAAACATACTGAAATAGATTTAGGGAGTGAGAGATGGGGGGGATTTCTACTAAATGAACAAGCATTCGCCTGGAGACATAATGGAAAATCATATTGAGGAGATAAAACAGAACAGTGTAGTGGGTTTTGGACAAATTTTATCCTCTAGAAAAGGATTATTTATAAGATTTACTTTGGACTATAGAGGTAAAGTACTTTTAACTAGAATGTACTAAAAGGTACACTTGGTAAAAGGTATAACGAATTAAAGAAAGCAACAAATCCAAACAGGAAAATTAAAATCATGATGTAATATTTTAAAATATTTAATTTCGTCGAAATATACCAAAGAATTGTCTTTATATTTAGTTGTTAAGTTTAACATCAAAACTATTAACGACTTAATCAACCCGCGTTAGGGAGCATATGTTCTAAATATCAAGCTCAATTAGTCTAGTTTTCTGGTAACGGGGAGGTCTGGCTGGATCGAATCCCGGATGGTGTACTAAGAGAATTATTTTTAAAAATAGTTTTCATCTCCACCTCCACACAAATACGGTTGCAGTTATTATAAATTTAACTTTCCTCGTTCTTACTTCATTACTTACTTATTCTATTGCATTAGGAACTCGAAAGTTCACTACCGCACTCACAAAAGTACGCCAATTATCCCTATATTGAGCTAATACTATCCAGTCTATCTCATTACACTCTATGTTTCTAAGGTCTATCGAAATGTTATCCTCCCATCTACGTCTGGGTCCTCCCAGTGGTCTTTTCCCATTGGGTTTGCCATTTGCGCTACATGACCTGCTCACCGTAACCTGCGAGATTTTACTACCCTAACAATGTCTGGTGATGAGTACAGGGTATGCAGCTCACCATTATATAGCCTCATCTAATCCCCACTATCTTTATCTATTTTTGGACCAAATATCTTCCTAAGCACCTTGTTTTCGAAAATCCTAAATTTCTTTTCGTCATTTAAGGTAAGAGGCCACGTTTCAAACCTAAAAAGAACAACTGGTAAAATTACGAATTTGTATATTCTGAGTTTTACATTCCTTGACAGAAGGCGAGAAGCCAAAAACTATATTGAGCTAATACTATCGAGTAATAACAAGCATATCCCGATTGTATTATTTTCCTAATTTCTAATCTAATATTGTTATCGCTAGTTAAAATCGTCCCTAAATATTTTAATTCACTAACCCCATCAAATGAAGTGTTGTTTGCTGTAATATCTAAATTATCGTCCTCAATTTGTGATCTTTGTGTTATCATATACTTTGCATTTTCAGCGTTTACTTCTAAACCTATTTCTAAACTTATTTCATTCTAATAAAATCTCTGCATTACTTGCAACAGCTTCCTTACTATTAGGCTACCTAACAAAGCAAAAATCATCTGCGTACCCTAATAGCTGCATTGCACTATTTAATGTCAACCCTTCCCTACTCCCTTGCATTACCCTAGTAGCATCCTATAAGGCTAGATTAAAGAGTATTGGGAAAAGTGCATCTCCTTGTTTCAATCCATTATGTATTTCGAAAGCATCTGATAAGTGAAATCCAACCCGTACCCTGCCACATGTATCTCTCAAACATAACTATATTAGCTTGACCAGTTTTTTGGGTATTCCAAACTTAACTAAAATGTTATATATATTTTTTTACTTTTAATTGAATCATAGGCCTTTTTAAAATCTATGTATAATTGATGTACCGTCATGTTAATTTTTCTTTTTTTTTCCTAATATTTGCCGCTTAGTAAAAATATGATCCTTTGTTGGTCTAGTTCGTCGAAATTCACACTGATGATCCCCAATTTTTCCTTAGCATATGGCGTCAATCTCACTAAAATTAATTCATTAACGTAATTAATATATGTGTGTTGTATTTTATATATATAGCCTGAACGAATAATCTTAAGACCACGAATACCCGCTTCGGTTGCCGAATTGTATAAGGCACTACTCTCGAAATAGACTGGACTGTCAAAGACTGGGCGATCGGGTTTCGATCCCGGTCGAGTGCACTGATGGTGATTTTTCCTAAATGGTTCACCATGCGAAGAAAGTTAAACTCTTTGTATTTCTAGTGGAGAATTATTTGATTTCTTTTGACCAAACAAAATGTTTTAGCTAAAAACTGCAAAATTACTGCCCTGCTCTTGTTCCCTATATACTGCCATGATGATGATTATAATGGGGGTATTTTTTCATTTAGTTATTGGTTTTACTACTGTTTGTTTATTTACAATTGAATATAATGTTACAAAAAATCTATTTTTTTTTTCATAGTGAGGCTTGTGTGAAGAGTGCTCTGGTTTCCGGTTTCTGTTGATTACGGCTATCGATAAGCGTCATTTTTAGAAGCAAGGTGTTCAACAGTTGCAGTGTGTTTCGAAATTTGGTTTTGATTCCTACTATCTCTTTATTTTATTATTTATTTTTTCTCACGTTTTTATTTTTTATGAATTTATATTTTCAAATAATTATAAAAAAAATCACAGTATTTTAAAAAACCAGTTAGCGTTGTTAAAATTCATATAGCCCTGATAGGAAGTGGTTGATTAAAAAAACATATTTTGTTTGTTTGGATAACACAAGGATGATAAACACTGAGGGTATTGAGGGAGTTTGTTCGTTTAGTAAATTCATCAACTTACTAATTCCTCCATCAATATGTAAATATGGTAATTATTGTGCACATATTGAACTTCGTTCATGATTGACTTCATATTCAAGGTTACAAAAAGTAAATAAACGACAAATCAAATTAGATAAGCAAACACATTTTTTAAAATGGAAAATGTCCGCTTTAGTTCTATTTTTTTTTTGCCACCGCGTCTCACAACTTTTGTATACATATATATACATACAAATAAATATATACATATGCTTAAATATATATTAGAAAACTCCATGGCGTAAGCGAGCTATATTGACCAGTTCGGTCCCGGCACTGATGTATCTGATTGCCAAACCCTTCCTTCACCTCTGACAAGACGTGTATTAATCACAACTTGTGAATGTGAGGAATGTCAGGCCTCCACCGTGGTTCAGATCCCATGTTAAACTGTAGGTCCTCCATTTCATCTCACAATCACCCTACCATTACACATCAGCGTAAGTGCGTATAATACGAACGGGTAGTAAGACGCGGTGCTAATAATAATATATTGACTAAATGGCCACCACGGTTAGCGATGATAGTGCTAACATTTGTGGATAGAGGGTGTCAAAGGGTCAGCACAATCTGGCCCATTTTAAAACATTAAGACTAGTTTTGCTCTAACTTCTATGTAATACAAACGACATAGCACTAATTTATATTTAATTTAAAAATAAACGGCACGACACCTAACACTATAATAATTCATGGAGATCACTAGTTGCAAACTGTGTATGTGCCATATTCAGAAAAAGATTTTAAATTTTAAACTTGTTTGGATGGATTTCACAGGCTATTTGAAATACAACTTTTTCCGAGTTTGGGTCTCGGTCAGTGGTGATATATTAATCAAATTACAATTACGTTTAGAACGCTAGGAAAAAATTTTGAACGTGGCTTAAAGCCTGGCAAACGTTTTCATCAATTTGTATTTTAGTTTAGTAAAGTTAAATTCAGCTAATACAAACATGCTTTCTGCCATAACATATATCATAGCATAAGTGCAAGAGTGTATGATGAATTTGTTCTTCTAAGTACCGGTCTTATAACTACCGGATAAATATTGCTATCTGGCGGTTAAAGTTAGCGACCATATAAAGGTTATCGGTCACTTTAATATTTTACGTGTATTATAAACTGAATTTATCTGTCGGATAGCTATCTGTAGGATAAATATATTTTCATGCAGAAAACGTAAGGTTGGTACTGTTTTTTACTGGTGCGTGCATGCGCATAAGCCCTGCTGATACCACTACAACCTAGCGAGGCGTGACAACGCTCAACATTTTTGATATAATGGTGGCTAAACGAGTGCGAGGAAACAGATGGCGTCACGTGGGTGCAGAAGCTAAGTTGTCTTGCAAGTACTAATTTCGGTGTCTGCCAAAATGTGGGCAATAGTTGGGTACAACGTTTACAAAATTTCATTTATTGTACTCACATTTAAATAATTATTTCTTATATAGCTATAACTCTACAAATAGCTTGTCAGTTTTTGTAAAGGTGTGAATTAAATGTTTTGACTTTATATATAGTTAGAACCTGGGCCTGTACTTACTAAACACGTGAACCAAGATTTTAACCTAAAAACAGATTTTGATAGACAGAGACCTCATGAAAAACAACGCGTCATTATGGCAACGACAATTTTAACTTTCAGATAAAAGTTATCAGATACTTAAACTTCCTGATAAAATTGTGATGGATAAATACATTTTATCTTGCAGATAGATGCCATCTGGCGGTCATAAGACGCACTTTTAACTTATCAATTGTAACATTAGCGTGTACTGCGAATATGACAATGTTACTACCCACCCCCAAAGAAGCTAATATTCATATATAGGCCTATGCGACGGTTGAATTCAAGACAAACAAGAACCTGGTGTACGTGATGTCAACAGCAGCCTTCTAACCTGATGCTTGCGAATGACGTAATAACAAAGGACATCTCCCACCTTACCTCCTTGCAACTAGACCTATATAACGAGGGCACGAAGAAAATATCAAGGACCATTTCCAACAACCACTTCCACTAGAAGCCCTCTTCAGGAATAGGACGGTATCTAGACAGGATGGCTGATAATAATATCTTTGTTTGAATCTAAAACTTCATATTGGTGTAATGGGTTATGATTTTCTTAAAATACTTTGATTGAGTTTGTAATGGAAATCTGTCATTATAGGCATCGGTAATGTTTTACTAAAAACTTTAAGTTTAAAAGTAAATTGTGTTATAGAGCACTTAATGTTTCCTATCGCCGCATGGGCGCTAGTATCTTTTTATTTTTTTGGTTTAAATAGGTAGCCAGATTTCTTGGTTATTTTTATATTTGTAATATTTAGGTAAAATATTAAATTTTTTGCTTTTGTGGTTATCAGTAATAATTTAAATTCTTTAAATTAACGTTTCTTTTATTGGTTGTTTTGTAGACTTCTTTTCTTTGAAGTTAATGTTAAAGTAGCTTATTTTTATTAATATGGTTTTGAATTTAATATTCGCAGATTCATTTAGGCAAATTTTATGTTTTCTAAAGTAACTTTGTTTTTCTTTTAGAAATTTAAATGTGGGAATGTTAAGTAATTCTTAAAAAAAAAAAAAAGTGACGAGGATAATGGTCCCACAAAGGTTTGAGTTTAGTTGGGAAGTCAAACCTTTGTGCTTTACGTAAATATCTGGTGCGATATTTACTTTAAATTTAAATTTCTTAAATTTAAAACTATTTTGTCTGTATTCACAGGTGTGAATCTGACACGTTGTTAACCATTTAAAAGAGGCTCATTAAGCTCTCTGGGATCTTTATATTATTTAGTAATTTTAACTCTTGATACTAATTTTGATTTTAATTCACTGTGGAGAATTAAAAGCTTGTATACCTTAAAGAAAGTTTTCTTTAAATAATAGCAACAATTTTGCTTATTTCATTGGTCTCTTCTAGACAAGTTTATATAATACTATGATTTATTTGTTTTCCAACACACTTCAGTTTGACATGTAAGGCCATGCAACTTGTTTTAACACTGTTACTGTTCTGTTACTTTGAATAAATAATTCAAATATTTCTTTAACATCCAACTGCTTTACTATTTCTTAATTTTGCAAATGTTTCACCTTTTTTTTATAATTACTTCCTTATGTTCCGCCCTACTCCTTTTTAGTCTATTGTAGCCGTAACTAAATAGATTGAGAGTGGGGCGGTACACGACCAGATAGAGATATTTAACGGCCAGATTACTATTTATTCAGCAGTTATAAGACCGGCCCTTAAGGTTGGGGGAGGGGGGTGTAGGAGAAGGATGTAGGTAAGGTTAAAAAAAAAAGGAATTTGGCAACTTTTATATCCAAAAATTTTTTTACCAAATAAATCAAATATTGATACAGTATAAATATAGAGTGTAATTTTCTTCACATGTTGACCTCAACAGTTCTTTAATATCTGTCAAGGGTGTCTTGGGATTTATTGCCAACCTTTTGTCTTCATTTAAAATTTTAGTTATATTCATTTTAATTTGTAGTAAGGAGAAATATGAAATTAGTATTACAAGGAACGTTCTTGGTAGAACGACAATTGATTGGTTGCTACACTTCTTTAGTCAATTAAAAATATAAGTTATGAATTTAAGGAATTAGTTTATTAAAAGAAAAATTGTTAGACCAAAAAAAGAATTAAAATCAATAAGTCAATTAACAATATGAATTGATGGAGATAACAAGGAATTAACTATTCAAAGAGAAAATTATTTAGTCAGGAATTAAATCAATTACAAATACATAGCCGTCTTCCTAAGAATCACCTCAGGGATTGTTAAAGAGCAAATTGATTTTATAAATAGGTAAAATTGTAATCGTGCAATATCCAACCAAGCGATAAAAATAATTTTGAAAATTTACAGAAACAGAAAAATATAAATAGTCAATGACTGGAATGGAGCCGTTAATACATGAATATAGATCAAAAATAACTAATAACATGAATGATAAATTTCACCAAACCAACCTAAGAAAAATATTTACAAGGACTATTTACACAGTTACAATAGAATTAATAAGATTAATAAAAGGTGATTGATAGTAAGTTAGCAATTTGGCAGGTACTTAGTATGTGAAACTTTTACATATGAGAATTGCTGATGAGATAATTACATATGAAACATATTAAAATTAAATTACATATGAAACATATTAAAATTAAAATTAAAATATATCTAATAACATAGTCCACAAAGTTAAAATAAGTGATTATAATATCATTAAGAACTTGTTATCTGGGTCAAAAGGTTTAAACTACTGTGTTAAAAATCGAAAGGATTAATTACAAAATTGTTGCAATAACAGATGTGTCATCCAGATCAATCTTTATAGTTATATGTTGAATAATATAAGTTGTCTATATATAAGGTATTGGATGCTATAAAAGAAGTGTAGATGAAATTGTTAATTTGAAAAATGCTAGTTATAATGTTTCTCGAAAGATTGAAATTAAAGAGGCGTTCCTTATCTGATGTTTTGATTCCACTTCTTAAAGGCTTGTTACGCCTCTAGGCTGGGTGACGTGACGACATGTTTCGGCGCCTACGCCATCCTCAGGTCCTTATATTGGGGTTGAGATGTTGCTCCCGTTGTTAACACAGTGCAATTGCTGCACAATTACATTTTCTTGTAATACTAATTTCATTTAAAAATGTTCTCATTTAATGTCGCAGTGCTCATGACAGATATTCAACAACCGTTGATTTCACCAAGTGAAGAAAATTAAACTATTTTGTTTGTACTGAAGCAATATTTTATTTACTGTCCTAAAAATTTTTTTGCCATAAAATCTGCAAAAACACTGGCCCTTTCTTGCGTCCTCTATCTCCACAACTTGAAGTGTTATTTTAATATAAAAGAGAGAAAAGGTACATGCGGTGCACGGTAACATTTATTTTATTGTAGAGAGCAAGGTCCACTGTTCAGAGAAACACTAATACATTATAATTATAAGTTTTTACAAACATTCAACTTTCAATACAATTTTAATTTATTACCCGCCTCGGTGGCGTAGTTGGCTAACGCGCTAGTCGTGTTGAGCTCGACCGCCGAGGACGGGAAGATCGAGGTTCGAATCTACGGCTGGGTGAACTGGGGTGGTTTTTCCTAAATGGTTTTCCACTCTCCCTCCACGCAAATGCGGGTTCAATTCCTCTATATTCACTTCCTCTATATTCAACCCTCCCAATTCCTAATCTATTAGCGTAATTAGTACTTAAGCGTATAACCCGAACGGGTAGTAAGACGCGGTGCTAAATAATTTATATAAATAAATAAATATTTAATTTATTGTTAGTGTGATTATTCTGTGCTTCTAATTATGATTATAATAATGGGATGTCGATTATTCTTGAGATTAGCAACAACACAGAGTTTGGCACACAGCCTGGATGCTGTTTATCCGTTTTACCTTCCCTCCACGAAGTAAAATAAAGCAGGACTAATTACTGCCTTGTAGTTTGTTACGGAAACCTACCGGAACCTTCAAGGCACAGTGTTCATCACACTTTCAGTTTCTCCACTTAGTGTGAGGAAAGTCTAATGTGGATCTACTTTAAACGCCCCCATTTGACTGAGGGTCTGATTGCACTGGAGCGTGTCACCAATCAGAAAGTTCTAGATGCGATTCACAATGAATAAACCAACCGACACAAAACTTATGCTTATTAAAACGCGCACATAATCACCGCAGTATCGGGGCGAACAAACAGCTTCCTCTGAATGTATCTATTTAGTATGATCTTGTCTTAGTATGCTGGCAATTATATATGCTGGTATTCCGGTAACTAGTGATGTCATTATTCCGGTAGTTATAGGTGCCAGTAGCCCACTTCGGTGGCCGCATGATCTAACGCGCTACCCTCGCAGTAGACTAGATCGCCGATGACGTGGAGATCGAAGTTAGAATCTCGGTCGGGTGTGCTGAGGATTTTTTCCAGAATTGTTTTCCACTCTTCCTACATGCAAATGGGGGTACACTTCCTCTAAATATAAGCTTCCTAATCCATAAAACCATTAGCGCTATTATTACATAAGCGTATAACCCAAACGAGTAGTAAGATGTGGTGCTAAAATAATAATTAAAGTAATAATGCCAGTAATCCGGTAATTAGAGATTACAGAAGTGGGCTATTATATATGCTAGTATGTTGGATATTTGATATGCCAGTTTGCCAGTATTTTGGTAATTGGAAATACAAGTATGTTGACTATAAATATGCTGACTATTGGAGACTGGGTATGCTGGCTAGTATGCGAAGTTCTAGAGATGATATTCTGGCTACTAGATATACCAGCCAGTTACCTAGTATGGCTATTAGCAAAGTTAATATACTAATTAGTAGCAATGCAATTTATACTGGCTTATCAACACTAGTATGCGGGCTTCTAGAGATGCAAAATTCATTTTTAATAGCAATTCCAGTAATTAAGTCACATAGTGCTAATATAAATAGAGCAGAATACCAATGGTTCGAAAGTCAATCTAGCTAGAAGGTACGGTAATCAACGTCTGAAAAATAGATAGTAATACATAATAGTACATGCTTTTTTATACAGTATATTCTGGTTTAAAACAAAATAAGCTAAAACGGGTGATCATTAAGTCATTTTATTTACGTTTTACTCGGAAAGCTATCTTATAATTTTGACACACATATGAAACACCCTTCAGATATTAATTTAGAGCAAACTTATCATATCCACTTGACTTGAAAAAATGTAAATTTTCAAGTATCATTAATTTTTAAGTTGCCCTTGTATACATATATTTTATAAAAAATTATACAATCATAGTTATCATGTAAAACACCCTATAGGTCCTTTAGATTTATTATGAGCAAAATCATTAAAACCATTTTGGAACAATCTCAAATTATAAAACTCAGACCTCAGTAAACAATGCTTAAATTTATTTTTTCTCGGGAATTTTTTTGTTTATTTATAATAAAAACGCTATGCAGATATTGATTTTATAAAAAATATTATTAAAACCATCTTCGAATGGCTTTACATTTTCAAAATTCAGTTTTTAATAAACCACCCTTAACTATATAGCTAACATTAAAATTACAATTTGTCCTCAATGTATGGGCATCATATTTAAATTAAAGATACATTGTAACAAGAACTCGAAACTTCAAGCTCATCTATTCTGGCCTGTTGATGATTGGGAAGGTCGGGGATCGAATCCTGGCAGGCTGTACAAAGGTAGGTTTTCCTAAATAGTTTTCAAAGCTCCTTCTACGCAATTTTGGGTAAATTTCCTTTAAATTTTACCTTTCTCATTCTTATCCCATTAGTGTAATATATAAAAAATCCTGAAAGGGTAGTAAGATACAATACCCACGGTTAAGTCCAAATAATAATAACAAACACTATTAATTATGCCAATTAAAAAAAGATTCAATAAATATCTTTAAATAATAGAAAATTATAGAAAAAATTTCTACGGTCAAGTAAGATATACCTTAGTTGAAAAGCTACAGATCCGAGCATATCATAGATGGACTTTCACAAATTAGGGAGCATAGACCAAGCCTCCTCTAGCACTATTTCACCCAGCAACCAAGCATTCCCTATCTGCTCTTGTAGCTACGCAACTGACTTATAGCCTTCTATTAGGAGTTTTTAGGACTGTACATTTAAAACAAAACTACTTCTCTTCAAGACCTCCAAATGTCATCGCTCTATTCTTTGTCCCCTAAATTTTGTACGTCACAGTTTAAGCATACGCCATTGTGATTAATGAATATGCAGGCCCTATAAATTACGTACACGGAATAGAATAATTATTAGGTGTTCTGCCTTACGACAGGTCCATTCCTTTTGTCAGTGAGCTTAGACCACCAATGTGCTCTGTCCTCTGCCTCCTCCTCCAGTTCCCAGAATTTTCTTCTTTCCTTCAAGTCATCTAATGTTTGAAGGTTTTCTAAGCTCCTCTTTCCCTCAACCCTTTCTTCTATGACGTCATGCAGAAGACAATTCCTCCTAAGGATGTGTCCGATTCAGTTGGTTTTGCACTAAAGAATCACATATCATATAAAAGGCTTATTTTCTCACCCACTCTTCTTAGGAATTCTTAATTTGTTATCCTGTCTATCCACCTGATCTTATCAAGTCTTCTCCAGCACCACATTTCAAAGATCTCCAAATATTTATTTTACATCTTCCTAAATGTCCAAGTTTCCTCTCCACCCAGCGTGATGCTCCAAATGTAGCATTTCCTCAGCTTCTTCCTCATTTCCAAATCTAACTTGTTGGTCTGCAGTAATCTCTTCTTGTTGAAAGCTTCCTTGGCCATGTCGATCCTTGATCTAATTTCCTTGGCTTAGTAGGTATCCCTTGTCAGCTGACTTCCTAGCTACCTTAATTTATATTTGTTTTCCTAAATATATTTAAATAAAATGTATCAACTATAGTTTAAAGATTCAAAATTTTAATTATTTAAACAAAGGTTTTATAATAACATTTCTAGCAATACAAATGTGTAATAAACCCTCAAATTATTTATAATTAAATAAAACAAACTTAGCTTAGCTTTGTAGTTTTGTGTAACATCATTAATTTTGCTTGCCTCTTCTTAGTGCTTGTCCGCATATTTACATTAATGAGATAAGGATAAGGAAGATCAGGGTGGCCACATACAGGTAAAATATTGATAACCTGTAAAAGTTAAGGACTTTACAGCTTCCAAAAAAATCAGGGAAATGTCAATAAACTTTTTAGTCGATCAGGTAAAATGGTATCTTTGAGTATCTGAAGTCAGGGAATTCATAGCTTCCAAGAAAATTAGGGAAATGTCAAGAAACGATGTGGTCGATCAGGGAAAGTGGTATATTTGGTTATTTGAAGAGTAGAAATGTCATAGTTTCATCTAATTCGAATACAGTTTTTTTTATCAGCGTGAATGTTTATTTATTTCCGAGAGCATTTTAAAAATAATTATTCATAATAAATTAAGAATTTTAATTCTTTTAAAACATTTAAAGGACATTTTAAGTACAGTTGAATTTGAAGAGGGATGAAGGGAAACCGTTTAGGAAAAAAAACACCCTTAAGGTTTTCAAATTCCGATCTCCCTCACATCGAAAATTCAATCTATTGAAATAATGATATTTCAGATAATTTGATCAAATGAAACTAAACAAACTTCCATTTAGAATATTTTTTTATTTAGTTTATATAAAAATTTGAACTTCAAAATGTTCTATTGATAATGCCTAAAATGTCCAAGATAATAACGTAGAAAAGGGTATATTGCAAATCATTTGAATATCAACAGTAGCTACCAACATGACCCACGGTCAAAATAACAATCTCGCAATAGATTGGATGGCTGGTGGTGAGGAGATCTAGATTCGAATCTCGGTGGAGTTCCATAATTTATCAGTGTATTTTTCCAATCCTCAACATGGCCCGCGGTTAAAGCCACAATCTCGCAATACATTGGATTGATGGTGGTGAGGATATCGAGGTTCGAATCTCGGTTGAGTACACTGGGGGGTAGTGGGGATGGCTACCATAGTTGGTATATCAGTGTGATTTTCCAATCCTCTTTACACGATTATGTGGTTGTACTTCTTCTAAACTACCTTTATTATACTAAGCTATTAATAAACCTTAGTGTTAAACCTAAATAATGGCAAGCAATAGCGGTATTTGTCCCCTTGTCTTAGTTTGTGCTTTTCTCAATACCCACACAGTCATAAAGGCTAGGATGAGGAAGGTAGAGTTTCACAAGAAATAAAACCCGAATTTGTTAGGAAAGAGGGTGAATAACTACCCTCAGTACAACCAAACAGGATTTGAACCCCGATCTTCTCATCATCGGCGATCAAGTTTAGCATGAGAGTGGCGCATTAAAAACCGAGGTGGGCCAACAAGATTTAAAACATTTGAATAGTAGTGCCAACACATTTACTAAAAGTAATTTATTCTAGGTGTCCACAGATCTTGTGCTCAACAATATTTTTGGGGGATAGGGTTGTCATGAGAACAATGATATAGGGTCTTATGTCCCCCTTTCTAATAATTTCCAAATTGCTCTCCCAGACCCTCAACCACCATAAAACATATATATTAAACAAACGTTCTCCTTATAATCTACTTATTACAAAAGTGAATTTTTAATTTATTTTAAAGCTTTATACTGAAATTATTTAAGTTTTATGAATTACATATTCTAATAAACGTCGGGGGAAAAAAAAGTAGATAAAGTCAACCCCCCTCTACCGCTCTAACCCCGCCAGTTAGCTCCAAAGTCTCCTTGATCAAGTGTCAGCTTTTCTCTTCATTTATTCATGGCCAAGGTAGTTTGTTAATATATTAGTATTTGTTTTCAAGATGAGCAGTATAACACCTTATCTTTGAAAGTACAACAAATCTCTACGTCAACGTCAGTGAGGGATTAGAAACACGCTCTTATATTTAAAGCTTGGTGTTATTTGTCATAAAAAAAAGTCATAAATACTTCATTCCTAGTAATAATCGGAGAGAAGGCTGCTATTTAGAATATGATTAATGCCTCTGATAATAATTTGAAACGCGTGATTTGAGAATTTATATTTTTTTGAATCACCAGATCTAGTACACTTGTTGACAAATGCTTATTTGTTGTATAACAACGTGTTTGTATTTTTCATAAACCACTTATTGCTGTTATAATAACGGGGCGGGAAAGATGTTTTATAAATTAATGTTAACACGTCTATTTTTATGTTTATCGATGATTACATTCTACCATATGCTAATTGTATTAGTATTGATTGATTCAGAGTCTGAAGCTCGAAGGTTGGTTTGATGTGCCTACTCACACATCCGGAGCAGCGCACGAACTCAGTACTTCGGTTGGCTAGTGTGACCCACCTGCTCCATTTGGGATTAAGCACATTTATTAGGACATTCTAGAATAAATGTGGTGGTCCCCCCGTTTCTTTCCGCACTGAATTTCAATGAGCGAATGAGAACGTTTCTAAATAATTCGATGAAAAGGCATCTCAGGGATAATTTATGTGACTTAATTGACATGACTTTTACATTCCCCTTGAAATAACTGGTGCTAAGTATTTTCTGTTGACCTTGGTCGGGTCCGAACCCAATAAATTCGGGTCGTGAGGCAAAGCGCTTTACATCAAGAACACCGAATGGTGACAGTAATATTTATAAAAACGTGGCAGCTATAGGTATAAATGTCAGGTCCATTTAGTCTGGTTTCTGATGACAGAGAGGTTGAGGCTTGAATCCTGGCTGGGTGTATTGAGAGAGATGTTGCTTAAAGGTTCCCACACTCCCTAGAAATAAATGTCTGTACATTTATCTAAACGTAAACCTTTTTCCTCTTTATTCTTTTAGTGTGATTAAATGAGTACATCCCATAATATGCAGTGCAAAAAAATACTGCCCTTTATTCCATATTCTTCACTATACTCCAATAAATTTAAGTGAATAAATTCATAAAACATATTACAAACGTACTGAATTTTTGTTAAAAATATAGCATCAAAAATTAATCAAAGCAAGTGAAAAAATTCACAGAAAATAAATGGTACGGAACCCCGCACGGACTTTCTCGCTCTAATTTTTAAAAATGGAGATATTTACTCAAAAATGGTAATATATGTGAAACTAAATAATATACACTAGTAAACCAAAGCATTAATTGCACTATATTTATGTAAAACATTGCGTATAGCTTGAAAGTTATTGGTTTTACAAAAATATGTTTCAAATAAAATATTTGTATTACAAATAGATCAACATATTTTTAATGATAATTAATTTCATATCTCAAATAGTTTCGGAGATATGTTTAAAAAAATGATAATTTACGCACTATACCAGAGCCCTTAAAGTCACATTGCCGAAATATTGAGAGTAGCCATTTTGTTTGGAATATTTATAAATGTTTTGAAATGAAATTTAATCAAAATCGTTATAGCCGATTTTGAGAAAATCGACTTTTTCTCTTTTTGCCCTTAAATAAACAATCCTTAAGTTTAGGGGTGGGTATCCAATTCCAAAAATCCCTCGGGGAACCCTATGAAAACCCTAGATACCAAATTTTAGACCGGTCGGTAAAATAGTTTAGGCTCTAGTTGGAGGCACAGACAGACGGAAATTCAAAAATAACTTTTTCGGATTCAGGGGGTCATGAAACGTCAAGATTAATCAAAATCTCGAGTAAGATTTTCTGACTATCACAATACTTTCTCTACCTGTAAGATAGTGAGAAAGTAATAACCGAGGCAAAAAAATAAATAGATAAATTCTAATATAAAATCCAGTTAAATAGGTGGGTTGTTTTGGCAGTCGGGAGTTACACACTAAAAATACAAAATAAATACTTTTTATATATACTTTTATAGCACTGCGTCTTACTACCCATTCGGGTTGTAAGTTTATGTACTAATTACTCTAATGAGTTAGGGATGAGGACTTTTTTAACACCACGTATTACCCACCAGTTTGGGCAGTGCGCTATGAGGAAGTGAATTTAGAGAATGTTTACTCACATTTGCATGAAGAAAGTAGGGAAATCATATAGGGAAAACCATTCTCAGTAAACCAGGCCGGGATCGAAGCACGGTCGGCAGTATAGTCTATTGTGAAAATAGCGCATCGGACCATGCGGCACCGAAGCGGGTAAATATTTCTTATTCTCGTGCTTACGTGGGTGTAGTTGAGCATGACGTGTCTATCATCTGAACCAAAGTACTTATAGAGATATACAAATATATCAGTGGCAAGGAGTGCTATTATCCTGTGTTACGAATGGACAAACACGACCGTATACCACACTTGGTAACCTAGGACTGCGCGTGTGCGACACATGACAGTGCTTGCAAATAATTGCGCGATCCTGTCATTTTGGGCGCCAATCTAATTACTACCTAAATTTTACCCCGGCTGTTGCCTGACAAAAGTGCTAATCAGAATTGTACTATTAAGTTAGGTTTGTTCTGTGAGTGACACGTCACAATAGAAGACTTTTTTTTATTGTGTAGTAGTTGTATTCAAAAATTAAAGAAAATATACGACTTGTAAACATAATTGAGATGATGCTCACTAAAAAGTGTTTGATGAATAAAAAAACCCATTACATATGAATATTTACTTAAAATTATAACAAATTAAAAAGATTTTTAGTAAATAAAAACAATTGTGTTTAATTTTTAGTTGGAACTAAATTAAACCAAGCAATAAAAATAGGGTTTTAATCAATAGTAGACGTAGAAACTTGTGTAAAAAGGATAAATTCAAAATAATGTGATGGCCTTATAAAAATTGCATGAGTTGTTTTATCAATTTTTCTCTTAAATTAGTAAACTATGTTTTTAACGATAATGAACATAATAGCATGATAATTAAAATAAATACGTGTTCATTTGACATAATATGTAAGAAAACTTTTTATAGTATGTAAACATTAACATTTTGTTAAATTAATAATAAAGAACACATATTTATGTAGGACTACCTCACTACACCTGGGCCACAGACAAATAATTAACACAGACACTCAACCTCCAGGTTAAAATGGTTGCGCTTCTTTTGGCAGCTTGAGTCCTTCAACACTAGGATCGCTGCGGTTAGTTCTATCATCATCCAACAGTGACACTAGCGAAGCTTGAGTCCTTCAACACTAGGATCGCTGCGGTTAGTCCTATCATCACCCAACAGTGACACTAGCGAAGCTTGAGTCCTTCAACACTAGGATCGCTGTGGTTAGTTCTATCATCACCCAGCAGTGACACTAGCGAAGCCCAGTGTTGAAGGACTCAAGCTGGCAAAAGTAGCGCAGTGAAATCCCCGTAAGGTTAAGAGTCTGTTTCTTACTTGTCTGTGACCTGGGCTAGTAAAAATTACCCATCCAGTAAAACAATTATTCTTACACCACCATTACAAAACAGCTTTTGATTTTACAAAATCAACAACGAAAAGCTCTTGTTTAAACTTTTAACTATTAATATATTGCCATATTTGCTATGTTTCTTTAAAATTGGTTACAGTTGGAGCCCTAAATCCATTAAAACCTAATTTCACTAGGTAAAACTAGTTTCATCATAGCCCTTTCGTCAATACAAGTTTTTACTAGTTATTTCTAGAACCAACTAAATCCAGTCGATAACATTGATGTGCAGTAAAAATTTTGTAATCAATACCCGTACTGACTAGTTAAAAACATTATTGACTGAAGTCTCTGACCATTAAAACCAGTTGTTGGGTAAAACTAGTTGTCTCTAGGGACAAATAATAATAATAATACTGATTTGCGAAAAACAGCTTACTATTTAATGTAGGCCTATCAACTACATCTTTTCTAATTTATTGCAGCAAATTATTCTGCCATACCATTTCGAGATGAAACGATCTCTCTGTTTCCTGATTCAAAGTACAGTAAGTTCCTAAGGTCTCCTTTGATTTGTCCACATCCGATTAAGTATCATCAACCGGAGGATGTGTTGCATCAGAAATCCATTTCATTTGCATGGACATTATTTCTAGCTGAATAAATACGAGTATTTTAGTGAGTACTAGCCAGCATTTCCTCTTCCTCCATTTCGTCGTTGAACTATTTTTCCTCCTCCTTTCCAATCATCTGCTCAGTGTCTCCTTGAAGCTCATCCTCATCCTGGACAATTTTATAGCTTTGGATGGTAGCGTAAATGTAGAGAGTCTAGCCTAGTCCAAACAGTAAACAAATAAATTCAACTTATTATTGTCGTTTTTACAATATTTCACGTAAAAAAAGACAGTTGGCTTTCTAGTTAACTAGTTGAAACTGGTATTAACGAAATGGCTTTGCTGAAACTAGTTTTACCTAATGATATCTGGATTTAGCTAATTTCAGGCTCTAACAATAACATACAAAATATTCCAGTTTAGTTTGATAGACTGAATTTGAAACAATGTGAAGATGGAAAATAAAATGTTGTCAAAAACAACTTCCATGATAAACAGCCACAGTCAAAACATTCTACCCTTGAGACCAACCTTATTGGCATTCCTCTAGTTAAATTATTTTTAACAATGTTCATATTTATTTAGTAAGGAGTAATAAATGATAAAATTAAATCTTCTTTGTTATTATTTTATTCCCTTCTTATTTGAGCTTTATACTTTCATGACGACATGTTTCGGTGTTACATGTTACACCATCTTCAAGTCTTATTTATGATGATGATGATGATGATTTATTCTAACCATCTAACAAAAAAAAATCTTATATAGTAATACTTCAAAATTTCACAAAACCTCCGATGTATGTATTAAATTAATCATCGTCATCATAAATTAGACCTGAATATGGTGTAACATATAACACCGAAACATATCGTCATAGAAGACTAAAGCTCAAATAAGGATAAAGGAATAAAATAATAACAAAGAAGATTTAATTTTATTATTAATTAAATTATGTTAAGTTCATAAATGGAACATTTTAAATTTATTTAAACATATCAAATAAATTCACAAAAATATCAATATGGCTAAAACCACAATTTCATACGGAATGAAATAATTCAAAAATAATATCAATAAAAACTATAAATTCAGTTAAATAAAAGCTGTGAACGGGTCACATTTGTTTACTGTTTTTTATTGGATGGCAAGACTTTAAATGATAAATATTAAAAAAACATATTAATAATTTATACAATTTTATGGTGTTCTTTACATAACAATTTTAAAATTTAGTTATGTTCTTGGATCACACGTTTATAAAATATAGATTGAGAATCAAACTTTCGTCTTCATGAATTTAGCTATTTAACTTTGACTCCTGCTTAGTGCTAATTATTTTAATGTAGAATCCACACATAGTGCTTTTTTTAATTTGCGTTAAATTTTCAATTAAACATGATAAAAATAAACAACAATTGTCAGTATTCCTCTGACCAACGCCTTGTAAACCTATCCTTAGAAGCTTTCTGTAGACCACTAGGAAAAATATACACATTATTTTGTAAAAGTGTATTTGTACAGAATGTTAAAAAATTTAAGGTAAGCAGTTTTTATTAATAAGTAATCGTCCCTCTTTTATTTACTGTAGCTTCCACACGTAGACTTTCCTACTATTGTAAAGAGCACACATACATACACGTAGCGTCGGCTAAATATCTCACTACAGACTTGAGTCGATTGGTGTAATCTTTGTTTCTGACTCTAGAATCCCTCACAATACTCTTGGCACAGTCCAGTGGCGTTTCACCCTTGTTGTTGATGACGTTTATCGTGCACCCCGCCCTAACCAAGCATTTTACCACTCCCAAATGTCCCTTTTCCGCAGCAAGATGCAGCGCGCAGTTCCCCGTATTGTTCTGCAGGTCCAGATCTACCTTGTGGTCTGTCAAACTCCTCACCACGTCCAGATGGTCTTCTCCCGCCGCCAACATCAGAGCGGACATACCTTCTGCATCACGGACGTTGAGGTCGGCACCATGCTTGATGAGGAGATCCACTATTTTCAGGTGACCAGTGAAGGCTGCCCCATGCAGGATTGTGGATTGGTTCGTATCGATCACTACCGTGTTTGGGGGGAGGTCCATCTCTAGCGCCACCGTGATTAACTCCAGGTGGCCATTGATAGCAGCCAGGTACATGGGGTAGTCTGCTTTGTAAACTTGGAGTAGCTGTTTGTAAGCCGGATCTTCGTGGCTCAACATTCTACGCAACCACACTACGTACATGATCCAAACACTGTTCTTGTATATGTAATAAAAGGGGTCTTTTCCTAAAACGTGGTCTGTCAATTTTACGTCAGCCCCTGCTCGTAGTAGTGTTAGCGTCAATTCTTCAAACACCGCTGATGGCTCACCACTTGTTATAATACTCGGTGGTAAGGAAGCAAGAACATGTAATGGTGTCCTCCCCCCTAAATCTGTTGCATTTACATTTGCTTTCCTAAACAAGTGTGTCCTGACAGATGCGATGTCACCTTTTAGTATCGCCTCGTGTATTTCGTGGCCACTAACCAACTCCCTGTCAAACATAAATCTGATCTCTCTGTATTCCCAGGTGTGAAAGTTTTGTTCTATGAAGTCCCTGTTTTGTCTGAAGTACTTCACGAACCACAATGACGCAAAGAACTCGGCATAGACACGGTGAGAGAATTGAGGACGCCCATCGATTATTCCTTGGATGAATGTAGTAGTTTCTCCTCCTTGGAGCCGTTTAATGAACGGCATATTTCTTTCCTCTATTGTTCTATCATGTAACTGTGATAAATGTCCTGGTGGGAGTATGGCTTGTAAAGCTGATCTCACGTGATATCCGACATAAATGTCAGCGTTCTCACTGAGGTCATAGTTGTTCATCTCAAAATTATACTTTTCATAGTAAATGTCACGATGTTTACGTACAAGCTTAATAAGAAGTTCAATTAAATCAATTTTATCAGGAATTTCTACATTACCTGTGTTTTGAAAAGTTGTCAATCGTTCTTCAAATGCTTCGGAGAACATGATGCTGTGAAGAGGAACTCCATCAACACAAACGTTCTGGCTGTTTTCGGCAATGTTAGGTAATATAAAGAGTTTGGAAACAAACTCTTTGAGTGTTTCTGAACTAACCTTTGGGGCTCTATTTTTAAAGCAATTTATCAAAAAAGCTTCTTCTTGTTCCTTGCTAAAAGGATTAATTGTAAATGATACTATGGAGAGTCCTCTCACCAGTCTCTTTCTCATCATAGGACGTGACGTCACCCAAAGTTTCTCTACTCCTAAGTTTCTAATACCCCTCATTAAAACAATTGCTTTATTGACTTGCTCAGAACTAATTTCATCGAAACCATCTAGCAAAACGACAATTTTTTTTGAATGTTTCAATAACTCATACTCGATTGAATGACTATCACTTACGTTTACTTGAGATGCTTTTAGCAAAAATCTGTAACCTTCTAGTTTTCCTAATTTGTTGATACTTAAAGTGTTAAGGTAACTCTTAAAATGGCAAAAGTTTGCTCTTACGATCCAAGTTTCAGGACGGGCCTTTTTGCTTTGTAGAGCCAGCTGATTCACCAAATAAGACTTCCCTATGCCTGGCTCTCCTGAAATGAGCACTACTCTGTCTGGAATGTCCCATACTGTGTTAGTTTGGGGTGCGATTGTGTTACATTTCTCCATGAACTCTTCCAAGTTATCAGAGTGACCTGTGCTACCAGTGTTGACGTATCTCATTAAACGACTTGCGTCTCCATTTGACGCCCTCCACGTCAACACATCATGCTCTAAACTCAACAAGTGAATATTTCCTTTACCAAGTTCTTCACATATGTCGTAAAACGCCTTTTCATTTTCAATTTCTCGAAGTGCTATATATTTGCATTCACTTGAAACGTTTTTTTGATTTTTACTATAGAAATAACCTACGTGATTATTCAGACCGGTAAGCTCTTGTAGATAATTTTTGTCCACACCACTTACAACAAATATTCCTTCGTCTTCAAAAACGTCCTTCCTTAGAACTATAGGAAGACGTTCCAAATTTCTAGGGATGTAATGCTCTATCTTAGATGTTATAAGATGCCCAAAGCTAATATTTCCGTCGTTAGTAAAAATTTTATAAATCATATTTGCTTTCACAACCGACATTTCAGCGGAATGATGGCTTATAAGGGACCCAAGACGAAGTGAATAACCTTGAAAGTTGACTATAGTTCTCAATGCTAGTTCCTGAGATTTTTCAGTTAAATCTTCCAAGGTGCAAGCATCTATAATTTCTACGAAGCCTTCCCCAAGATGTTGTTTTGTTATTAATAACATTTTGCCATAATCATCGTGTAGAAACTCTGCGAGCTCATTTGCACTGATGATTTCTTCTTCGCAATCAACAACTAAAACTTTGCACAATCCACTTGGCCATACTCCCCTAACTTCATCGATATTATCTCGTAGGTGTTGCAATGAAACAAATAATGAATTTGTATTTTCAATGTTCCTAAGTGTTTGCTGAATTCTTATACAGCTCAATATTGTAGGACCTTCTTCAACAACAATATTAATAAAGTAGTCAGAGCCCAGCACTTTCTTAAGTATATCTAACAGGTTATGATTAAACTCTAGACTCAAGCATAACATTTCTTTAACTTTAGATTGGTTTATGATGTTTATTCTGTCCTGGACCTTCTTAAAGATACATTCAATACTAGTTAACCTATTGCTAAGATAAGTTACATTAGCAGAATGCCACCAATTTACCATATTTTTTAAAATATCTTGGTAGATCATCTCAGACTCAGATATAGATGTCTTACAAAACTTTTGAATTTCTCTTTTAATGCTCCTGTCAAGATTACTTTCCCCTCCAAGATCCGTGAACATTTTTAACTTGAATAGAAAGTTGTGGTACGTTGTTGAATCACCAATATTTTGAAACACATTAAAATAATCTAGTATTATATCTCTATCCATGCTTACTTTTAGCTTAGAGATTTCACACTGCAGCTCTTTGTTAGTGATCTTGTGTTGAAAGCGATCAATTTTGCAAATTATCTCATTCTCATATTTATATATATTACGCATTAATGGCACAAGTTCTGAAAATAGTTTTAAGCATATTTCCCAATCTGAAAACAACTCGAAAACATCGTTATCTAAGGATATTTGTCGGGAATCTGCCCATGTAGATTTCAAAGAATCATTTCCTTCAATCTCAACATCTTTCGTCTGCTTCAAAGAAGCGTCTGTCAGCATGATAAACCAGCAGTCTTCAAACAACCCACTCCGAGGGAATTTTGAATCGCTAACAGGAAATTGTTTCTCAATCTCACGGTAAGACAGGTAGTATTTAAAAATACTGAAATCACCTGATAGGGCGAAGAGCTGCTCTCTGCTTACAATATTACTTTTCCCTTGCCCTAACTTAAGTTGGATGAACTTGGTTCCGACTTTCCCTGAAGAATCTTCAAACCGGACTACGATGTGCCTGAAGATCCCGGCACTCGCCAGGTTATGCGCTATCTGGATACTGTCGTAGCGCCGCAACCCACGCAAGAAGATAAGGGCTGCCATCTTAACAAGGAAAATTTCTCCATCCATACATATCCCCATCTCATTGTTAACAAGTTGGCTGTTCATCTGTGAGAAGGAAATTACGAATGTAAACGAATGTCACGCTAATGAAATAAATTAATTACTCGACGATGGCAATTAATATAATTCATCACACTATTTTGTGGACTATGTGTTTTTCAACTAAAATAGTACTAATATGTTTAGGACTGTATAACTTGTTATTTATGTCTTCTTATTTAGTGGTGACAGTGACGAGGCGTGACCTTTTAGAAAGAGTTACCAGATACCCACATTATTAAATACCCGACTATCCTAAATGTTTAGCAAATATTTTGTTTCATAGAAACTCTATTATTGCCCTTTGTAAATCAATAAACGGATAGGAACTAACGCAAATATAAATATAGTAAAGAGTGGTAATTGTTTGTTACTCGAGGAAAAAAAATCATCAAAACAATTAAAATAAATATGAATTAATAGTCAGTGTGGGGGAAATAGATTTAAGACCACCCCATATCCTGGTCACAAGCATTGGAGCAAATGGATATATTTTGCTTGGTATCTTAGTCACACATATTTATCTAAACATTGCAATCATTATCCAGTGAGTTGAAATCATGCCTTTTAATTTTTGCATGAACGTTTTAATGGACGTTGCAAAATGTAACTAATCTAATCCCCATTTCAGTTTTGTAAACTTTTATTGTATAATATTGTATCTTATCACTTTGGGGTTGACAAGAGTGAGTCCAAAATACATTCCCGTTATATAAATAGACCTTCTCATGTTAAAAAAAAACACTTCATTTTCAACTGCTACTAGTGTAACATCTGCACGCCCCGCCACTGGCTTGGTAAATAACTCGGATAAAAATGTACTTTTATAGTTTTGATTTAAATGATATATATAGTGGTTTTAATGAGCAGTGTATTTATTTAAAAAATTAAATATTTCTTAAATTGTTCCTAAATAAATAAACTAACTAAAGTGTACCTTTAAGCTGATTTATGAAAAAAAAAACTACTTACGTCTGAACTGTAAATCAATAAATTTCCAGTCTTGCCAAATCAGTCAGTTTTGTTTTAATATGACTTTTAATTAAAATGACTACATTGCTTACTACTCATTCTCTGACAAAGAAAGCCACCCAAATATTACTGTAACAATATTACTTCATAAAAAAAACACCTATCACCCTTAATCTAACACAAACGAATGCACAGAAACAAGTGATCTCGGAGAATATAGAACCATTTCTGGGAGAACACAACAAATTGGGGATCCAAACAGTAAAATGACGTTAACGTCGATAATTGAAATGCAATCCATAAAGATAAAAGCATGCTAACAACATTATGTTGACAAAGTACCTTTCACTGTACGTGTTGTTCGTTCATTGGTGTTGTTTGCTGAGCACACATAGTGCAACACAGATCGTTCAGTCAACAAACAAGACGACAAAACGTGTGGAAGGGATTAGCGATACAACCTTTTTTATCTTTCAAGTTGTAAAATAGTTAACAAGACATGGTTTTTAATGATAGTTTTATTATCAGTAGGATGGCTATTGTATAAATTAATACAGTTTAAAAAAAAGCAAGGGCTGTTTTTTATGTATATATAATTTGTTCCCCACTACCTGACAACTCTATCCTCATATTTACACTAACGGAGGGAGCATGAATGATGAAGGTAGATATTAGAGGGTAATCAGAACGGGAAATGATATCAGTACATTCTGACGGGATTCAAGCCCCGAGCTGGCCATCAACGACAAACCATATTAGCAAAAAGAGAGAAGTATTTGTCCGCGAGACTATCACAATAATTCCTCTTTCCTAGAGGTTGCGAAAAAGTAAAAATTGTTATTCGTACCGATAGGTGCATAGACAAAGGCTCTATATAACATTATCTGGTTTGCCAGGGATGGGGTGTTCGGGGTTCGAATCCTAACAGGTCTCTTTGGGAAGATTTTGTTTCCCACTCTCTCTCCACGCAAGTGCGGGAATATTTCCTTGATTTCCACCCTATTAGTGTAAACATGGGGATAAAGTGGAAGGGTAGTAAGACAGAAAAAACTCATCTTAAAGGTATTTAGGACCTTCTTATTGTGATAGACTCTAAACCACTTCTTTCCTGTCCGATAAATATGTACTTGAACTTCTCGAAAGGGAACATTTCGAGCCACGGTGGAGATTATAATGCTGTTAAATGTTTAGTCTCCCAAGATATTTTTTAACGCGCACTGAAACTCCTGAGCAGTGTTATCTCACAACTTTATTACTATACCAAAGGTTTGGTGGGAGAAGTGGATAGAAGATAAGATATTTTAGATTCGTTTATAGTGGTCATATGGAATTTGAACTGAAACTTTCCGCCAGGATCAGTGCCATAAGATTACGACATCATCCACCCCCTCTTTTTGTTCAAAAGAGATAGTATAATAATATTATTATTATTATATTTATGCTAGGTACAGTATTTGAAACTACCTCAATATCAGATGTTTAATAAATGTAACTTTACCTATAAATAATATGTATAAGTAAAGCGCCAATTCTTTTGTAACATCTAATATTGACGCAGTATCATAGTATTTTAGACATAGTAAATATACATTTGTAATTGTAACAAAAGTAAATTATTATGTTTACTATAATTATAATTACAAATGAATATAGGAAATTTAAGGGACTATTTTAAGTTATATTAATTTCTTCTATTGAATATTCTTTATAGTATTTAGAATATATTTTCAAGCCTAATCGGTGTATATCTGTACATACAACAAGATGATCGTTGTTGATAGCAATGCATAACTTAATTTATATTACGGAGTCTTATGTTGTACTATAGTAGGCTTATAGTTTGTGATGGAAATTGTTTTAATCTACATAGTTCTACAGTAAGTGTATGGTGTGTGGCAGCAATTAATTTATTTAATCTATATTCTGTAGTATTATGTTATTCAACATAAGGCTTACAGCTTGTGATAGTAAATATTAAAATAGCTATGAAACCCTATATAATAACTTTTGGTAGAATAATCTTACATCTTTAATGATTCAACCTTAATCCATTACACTATTGTATTGTGGGATATGGTATATTTAATTTGAAAAACATTATTGCGATAAATTTAGTGACTATTAGAAAGAGTGAGGTTCTATAAATTATTATTTAAAATTTATAGAATTTCAAGTAGTTAGGCCCTATCTCGCACTAAACAGTCAAGATGGAATATTTTATAAATGAAGAAAACATTTATATAATTCATAAAGTATTATTGGTATTACTTGATGTTATTTCTTACGACAAGGTCCATTCCTTTTTTCAGTGAGCTTGACCGCCAATGCGCTCGGACCCATCAACACTTTTTGAACAAAAAAAAATTAAATTATTTATTTTTATCTTAAAACATATTTTGTTAAAACTATTAATGTGAGGTGTAGCACCACTCCTCTACATACAGTGGATTATTCGATTCGCTATATGGTATTCCAGTACCAAGAGGATTCATTACTCGCTCCAATCGTCATGCGACTGTGCCAGCGCTCGAAGCTCCAATGACTAAATGGAGAAGCTGACACCATCCAACCCCTCCGTCGTCCGGTGGGAAATATCTCTCAAGGTTATTCCACTGCGAGCTCAACAATAGCTAATTGGGCCAGTCTGAGCGAGTCGGCAATTCGATAAAAATGGTTTATATTTTGTTTTAGTGTGTATGTGTCTTTATTTTAGTATGTGTTAAAGACACAATAAGTAAGATGACGACTGAAAGCGATTAATTAAAACTAAAAAAGTATATTATTTATTAAAAACTCCGTTTTTTTTTCACTAAAACTTCAAAACAAACTTGAAATTAGCGACTTTACATGTATGCAGGTGGATGGCAAGAAAAAAATAACCTTTTTCTAGCGTGTGGTTAACTGTGAGTGAAGAAAAACAGAGCTTATTTTGTTTCTATTGTTTATTATTTGGTTTGTACAAGTAATGGTCTAATGTCATAGCTTGGTAGGTTTGATTCAAAACTTGTATTATGTTATTCTTTATGTTTGTATATTTGTTTAGTGATTTTGTAATTCTAGTAATTTTTAAAAATAAGAAAACTTAAATGAATTTAATTTAATATGTTAGCACGTGGCAATAAAAATCATTACCGGTAAGCTTTGACCTGGCCCCACCAAAAATAAATATCATGCTCCACCACTGGTATAGTCCATCCTACATAAGAGTGGTGGTAGCTGACATCAAGCCGAAGATGTAAAAACGGTTAAAATAAAAACATAATTATAATAAATTGCTCGTTAAGAAAGTTTTGACTGTCAGAAGTGACAACAAATCAAAATATGGTATTTCAGGGTTTGCCGAATGAATACGTGAGAGTATATATATCTGGTTAACTTATAGGATATGTCAAATAACACCACTCTTATAGCAAATTGACTCTACACTTCGTTTACCCTGAAGGGTAACAAGCATACGTTACAGATTCCCATCATGGCGTCACTTATAGTATAGAGTTAACGTAATCCGTTGAAGGAATGACTGCCACGTTTATAGGTAAACGAAGTATAGGCTACATTAATCCATTAGTTGGGTTAAATAAAGGTGGAAGTTGAGGTCTATATTTTTATAGTTTTTATAGTTAAATAAAGGTGGAAGTTGAGGTCTATATTTTTATAGTTTTTATGGTTAAATAAAAGTGGAAGTTAAGGTCTATATTTTTATAGTTTTTGTGGTTAAATAAAGGTGGAGGTTGAGATCTATATTTTTATAGTTTCTATAACAAACTTTTCCACTTCATAACAAGGTTTATGTTATTTAACACCTTGTCTTACTACCTGTCCATGCTGTACGCCTATGTACTCACCGCGTACTACATGTCCAGGCTGTACGCATATGTACTCACAGCGTCTTACTAACTGTCCAGGCTGTACGCATATGTACTCACCACGTCTTACTACCTGTCCAAGCTGTACGCATATGTACTCACAGCATCTTACTAACTGTCCAGGCTGTACGCCTAAGTACTCACAGCATCTTACTACCTGTCCAGGCTGTACGCCTATGTACTCACCACGTCTTACTACCTGTCCGAGCTGTACGCATATGTACTCACAGCATCTTACTACCTGTCCAGGCTGTACGCATATGTACTCACCACGTCTTACTACCTGTCCAGGCTGTACGCATATGTACTCACAGCATCTTACTACCTGTCCAGGCTGTACGCCTATGTACTCACCACGTCTTACTACCTGTCCAAGCTGTACGCATATGTACTCACAGCATCTTACTAACTGTCCAGGCTGTACGCATATGTACTCACCACATCTTACTACCTGTCCAGGCTGTACGCATATGTACTCACAGCATCTTACTACCTGTCCAGGCTGTACGCCTATGTACTCACCACGTCTTACTACCTGTCCAAGCTGTACGCATATGTACTCACAGCATCTTACTAACTGTCCAGGCTGTACGCATATGTACTCACAGCATCTTACTAACTGTCCAGGCTGTACGCATATGTACTCACAGCATCTTACTAACTGTCCAGGCTGTACGCATATGTACTCACAGCATCTTACTACCTGTCCAGGCTGTACGCATATGTACTCACAGCATCTTACTACCTGTCCAGGCTGTACGCATATGTACTCACAGCATCTTACTACCTGTCCAGGCTGTACGCCTATGTACTCACCACGTCTTACTACCTGTCCAAGCTGTACGCATATGTACTCACAGCATCTTACTAACTGTCCAGGCTGTACGCATATGTACTCACAGCATCTTACTACCTGTCCAGGCTGTACGCATATGTACTCACAGCATCTTACTACCTGTCCAGGCTGTACGCATATGTACTCACAGCATCTTACTACCTGTCCAGGCTGTACGCCTATGTACTCACCACGTCTTACTACCTGTCCAAGCTGTACGCATATGTACTCACAGCATCTTACTAACTGTCCAGGCTGTACGCATATGTACTCACAGCATCTTACTAACTGTCCAGGCTGTACGCATATGTACTCACAGCATCTTACTACCTGTCCAGGCTGTACGCATATGTACTCACAGCATCTTACTACCTGTCCAGGCTGTACGCATATGTACTCACAGCATCTTACTACCTGTCCAGGCTGTACGCCTATGTACTCACCACGTCTTACTACCTGTCCAAGCTGTACGCATATGTACTCACAGCATCTTACTAACTGTCCAGGCTGTACGCATATGTACTCACAGCATCTTACTAACTGTCCAGGCTGTACGCATATGTACTCACAGCATCTTACTACCTGTCCAGGCTGTACGCATATGTACTCACAGCATCTTACTACCTGTCCAGGCTGTACGCATATGTACTCACAGCATCTTACTACCTGTCCAGGCTGTACGCCTATGTACTCACCACGTCTTACTACCTGTCCAAGCTGTACGCATATGTACTCACAGCATCTTACTAACTGTCCAGGCTGTACGCATATGTACTCACAGCATCTTACTAACTGTCCAGGCTGTACGCATATGTACTCACAGCATCTTACTACCTGTCCAGGCTGTACGCCTATGTACTCACCACGTCTTACTACCTGTCCAAGCTGTACGCCTATGTACTCACAGCATCTTACTAACTGTTCAGATTGTACGCCTGTGTACTCACCGCATCTTTCTACCAGTTTGGGTTATACGCACAGGCAATAATTGAGCTAATGAGTTATGGCTTATGAAGGTTGAATTTAGAGAACATATATCAGCATTTGCGTGGATGAAGAATGTAAAACCATTTAGGGAAGACCATTCTCAGTACACTTGACTAATGTTTATGTTCAAATGCCACTTTGTTCATGACTGATAGTTAAGAATTGATCAGATTACTATGTGTAGAAAGTTAAATGTAGTTCCACAAGATATATTTTATTCATTTTGAACAAAAAGGTTTTTGATTTAAAAATATATACTAATAGGGACACTAACAAGTGTTCCCTTTTATCCGACGCTAAATGCGGCTAGCTTGGAAGGACAGAAAAACGTGATGCCCAAAATAAGTTATCGGCCATCCCTGCTGATCTAAGTATAACTTTCCCCAAATAGTAACATTATTGAATCTAACAAGCATGGTATCAACCGGTTAACGGTCAAGCCCCCCTAATGGTATAATTGAAATATCGAGTCACTGCGAACATCAATAATATAAATGTTATTCTGTGTCGTGTTGTCCGTCCACAGCTTGCTAATGCCTAGAATGTGTCGATGTACACATATTAAGTTTTAATCTAGCAACGGCCGACCTTTGTGGTTTTAGGGGTAAAGTGCTTGCCTCAGGAACCGATGTTTTTGGGTTCAAACCCAGCTGGCATTGACTGTTTTGTCTTGAGCGATAAAAGTTCGTAGCACAACTTCATTCTGAAGTGAAGTAAAAAGACGTTGGTCCCATGTCGATTGTGGTGTGTAAAAGAACCCTGGGAGTTAAGGGAAAATAGCTTACCAGCAAAATTGGTAGGCTCGTTTGCTCTCGCTCATTGAAATTCTCGTGTGATGATATACTCAGTTGGTTCAAAAAGTTCACATTAAATATCTCAAATAAATTTAAAAAAATAAAGTAACGTAATATTTGGGGAGCAATATAACACTATTTGATGATACCTTAGTGACGAAAATTTGTAAACCAACCGGAATAATAATAGTGTATTCCCTCTGGAAGGTTTAATATAGAGTAAGTGGACCCGCATTTGCATAGAGGGAGAGTAGAAAACCATCTAGGAAAAAACCCTCTCAGTTCACCCGAGCGAGATTACAACCTCGATATCCCCATCCTCGGCAGTCTAGCTCAACACTAAACTAACGCGTTAGCTAACTACGCCACTGAAGCGGGTCTAAGTAAAATCATCCCATGGTAGCAAAAATATATTAAAGAGAGTATTAATTTTCCATGGAAGAAACATATGTATTAAGATCACTAGGTTTTTTGAGTTGGTAGCTTGTCAAACTCCAGAGAATACACAAGAAGGCAGACACATGTTTTATTTTTAGCACTACGTCTTACCACCTGTCTGGGTTATACGCTAATGTATTAATTACGCTAATGGTTTTAGGGATTATGAAGGTATTTAGAAGAAGTGTACCCACATTTTCATGGAGGGAGAGTGGAAAACATTTTGGAAAAACCATCCTCATTACATCTGACCGAGATTCGAACCTCGATATCCCCGTCATCAGCAATATAGTCTACTGCAAGATTAGCTTGTTAGAGCATGTGGCGTCCGAAGTGGATACAAATGTTTGTGGTTCAGTGGCTATCATCTTTATTAAATACAAAACCTCATTCGGACGACAGGAGTCCAGACAATATGGGCTGCTTGGAATATTGTTGTATGCAAAGGTCACGACAATTTTTTTTTTACCAATAGCCGAAACACTAGTTTAAATTAATAAAACCTGGATATTGTAGTATTTTGAAATTCAACTTATCACTGCACTGTGCTTCTTGATAAATCAAATATTAGCAAAGATGACTAAACTGTAATTTATCGTATGTGGATATTTCTTTAAAATCTAATTGCTACTAAATTATATTTAAAAAAATTAATAGTCGATGCAAAATTTAATTTGAAATTTCTATTTTTCCGTGACTCAAATAACAATATATCTGTGTATAGTAAAAGTGTCCATTCACATTTTTTATTTGTTCCCTTACATATCTATTTTAATAAAATGAAGAGTTTGTTTGTCTGTTTACCTAACACAGAGGTATGACATTTTAAAAATTAGCAGCCCTTGTGCACGAGCTTGCATGAAAGTCAAAGAAGGAATTTTAAAACTTTAACTATATATTTGAATTAAATAAAAACCTCCCGGGCAGTGCCAAGTACTTCAGCTAGTAGTGTATAAAATTACGTTCATATTGTAGTTTATAACAGTGTTTATATAGTCATATCGTAGATGGCTTACAAACGTTCAATCGTTTAGTATGTGATCTCAATTTTTAAATAATCTACAAATAAACATTTGATTCTTACACGGTACAAGTGTGTAGTATTAGCAATTTTCAAAGATTTGACTTACATTTTAAGAGACAACTAAAATATTCAGCTATGCAATACAACATTGGTGTCTAGTGGTGTTTCGAATTACTTAGTGCAGTTTTATCAAAACGACTTAAAGTTTATTAAATGTCTTGTTTTGAAACTGTATCCAAAACATTTTTAATAATGGAATGGAAAGTAGTAAATTCTGTGCAAACATTCCACCTACCTACTTGACACTGGCAAATTGCATTAATTTTACTGTGACAAAGATGCATCTGGGTATTACAAGATAATTTTTTTTTAAAGTTTGTAATTTCAAATATTAAAAATTTGATTTAAAATAGCAAATATAGTATCGGCTATTTATTATTTGAAAGAAAATTTCGTTTTTTTCCCCACTGCTTGGTTCTATACACATGGTTTATTCTGATTCTAATTTCACTGCAGTAGTGAGAATGAAAAACTAATAATTTAAAGAAACTACTGTATATTCGCATTTGAGGGGAGGAAGAGTGAGAAACCATTTATTTAAAATAACACCTTCAGGATCTAGATCAGAATTATCACTTCCTTGTTACCTGCATACCAGACTAGATGAGACTGACTGACATTTAGTACACGTACTCACTGTTGCTTGTTTATTGCTAATAACTTATATTGCAATATTAGCCCTAAGGTAAGCAAGAAAGAATTACACTTATAAAAAGTTTTAGAGACCCTAGTTTGAAAATTCGTCAAAAATCTACTCTTAAAAAAACGTAAGACAACCATTTAAAGCTATAGTAATATTAATTGGTTGACTTAGCCTAAACTTAACGTTAACAAATACTAAGTTAGGGTAGTTTAACTAGGGTTGTATTTATTAACTAGCTGGTGTATCCGTTCTTCGCAAAGGAAATCTATGAAATAACTTAGCTCTTCTTTTATTATATAAAATTAACCACAGAGTAAAGTAATTAATATTACATTCTGTTAGAATATTAATCTTATATTGGTTTACATTTTGCCACAAAATGCGTTAAGTAGGGCGACTAAAGCTTGATTCACACGTTCACTGATAATAGAAGGTAGAATCTGCTTGAGTAGCACAGCAATTCACACACTGTATGTTGACCCATGATGCATTGCAACGAAAACTTAAAACAGGTGATTACCATCATATTTTTTTCTCTAGTGGATAGATATATATTTAAGATCATTGTCATTTTGAACGTTTTCAAATTATAGTGCTGTGTCATGGCACAATCCAGTACATCGAGACATAAGTTTTCCATTAACCGGTCACCTTAAATCTCCTCACAACAGCCAAAGAACCCGTCTGCTTGCTTCTAGCTCTACAGCGCATGCGCACTGATTTGAGATGGTTGGTGTTGAGCTTTGATTGGTTCTCTCATGCCTGAGATCTTAAGTTGTAGTGGATGAAGTCGAGATGAGTTTAATTTCAGAACAGCTCGCGCCAATGAGACGGAAATCTTGTTGATTGGTTTAAAGCTCATCACGTGACCCCGTTTATGTTCTGAGTTCGTTCTCCGGCAAACGTGTGAATTGACAATAAAATACTATGTCAAAATAAAGATATGATCTGAATATAGTTTAGAAGCAAAAATTTATTTTGACGACTATGTAATAACTTCTTTCTACACAATATTTATTACCTCTTGGTGCTGATAAAAAAAGAAAGAAGATTGGCACAGTACAAATAATTGGTTGTTTATGAGTTAAAACAAATTAAAGTTACATAGTAATGTGACAGTTTATAGTTTAGAAAGGATTTTAAACGTTTCTGGCCTGATTCCATCCGATATTTTTAATCCGAAGTATTACATTTTCGTTTTTTGGACTTTTCTATATCTTTAGACCTACTAGCATGCCAAATTTTAGATTTCTAGGAGGTTTGAAAGTGTCATTCTATAAAACTTTTCCCAATAAAAAGTTTTGAATACGTTTTAGCTCAATAATTTGCAGCAATAGCTGTAGTAATACACTAGTATTTATATAAATGAGTGAACCCGTTAAAAGAAAGATATGCTATATAGCTCAGTCGGTAGAGTGATTGTCGCATATACCGGACAACCAGGTTTCAAGTGCATGCCCTAGTCCCGTTTTTTTTATATATATATAAACCTCAAAAACCACCCCATTAAAGCGTCATCTGAAAACACATGTTTGTTTAGTCGAAAATTTACTTCAGGTAGCTCTGTATTCACCCACCTTGCAAATACAACACAAATGATTTGAACCGAATTAAAATTAAAATTTCCCAAACGCACTTTTAAGGTGTTTAGATAAAGAACCACTTTTTGTTAAGTTTTGAAATGTTAGGAAAGGCGTCAACTTTATATATTTAGAACACGTCCATTACCAAAGGTTTTCTATAAAAGCTGCCAATGGTTCTGTTAATATGGAATATGCTACATTCCAACCCGTCAACTTATTTGAATCCTAATATACCTAGAGTACTATTTTCTTACGAATTAACTTATCTGTCAGTATTAAAAGCTACTAGATCTAATTTCACGTATCCATACGTAAGCTCATTTGATATGCACCTATAACTTTTGATAAGTATTATAAATACCTATAAAATAACGTTGATAATAATAGTAAATCAATATAATCAATGTTTACAGAAATAAATACATTTGTATTTTCTAAAATGTACTCCAAATGTCTGACCATTGTGTATCATCCTCTAAATGCATAATTGTTTTATATACTGCATATTACTATCCATTAAAATTATCTACATTCACACTAATATACTAGGAATAAGAAAGGCAGAATTTATCGAAAACTTGTCCACATTTGCTTGGCGGAACAAACCTGAACTACTACTGACCAGGATTCGAAACCACCTATCTCCCTTCACTGGAAAGTTTTTTTTAGCACCGCGTCTTACTACCCGTTCGGGTTATACGCTTAAGTACTAATTACGCTAATGGATTAGGAATTGGGAAGGTTGAATTTAGAGGAAGTGAACACGCATTTGCGTGGAGGGAGAGTGGAAAACCATTTAGGAAAAACCACTCCCAGTTCACCCGACCGAGATTCGAACCTCGATCTCCCCGTCCTCGGCGGTCGAGCTCAACACGCCTTCACTGGAAAACCACACCAGATTGTATTGACGCCTTAGCCAACGTGACCACCGATGTGGGTGTATGTATTATGTTTACAATAACTTAGTAAATTCACATGTTGAAAAACCTTTAATTACAAATCAAAACGTTATTGGATCCCTCCAATCAAACTAAATACAGTAAAATGTATTCGGTTGCGTTTGCTTTTGAACGGTGCTGTCAATTTTTAAACCTGGAAACTAATAATCGTATTCTTTCTGTCCCTATTGGCTACTCTACGGCTATTTTGCTGATTTTCTTAAAGTTTCATAAATGTACAGTTTTGTATCTAATCTGGTAGTTCCACAAAGAAATGTATGAAAAGCTTTTAAGTTTATCTACAGGTAAATTCCTTGAATTGACGTAGGTTAGATTAACTCAGCTATTATCAGCAAAGTATTGGGGATATTTATTGAGTATTTTCATCTCTCCAGATATATATTTTAAGCAAACTCGTTAGAGCCAATTTCAAATTAACATAAATTTTCAAAAATCCCTTATCAGTAAACTACCCTTAAAATAATTTTTACCCAAAACAAAGTATAATAGAATTATTTAGGAGGTCAAACATTCCTTACAAATCCATTTTAATTAAAACCGCTAGAGCCATTTTCGAAAAATTTGTAATTAAAAAATAATCCCTCGTCAGTAATCTATTCTTAATTTAAGGACTAGGTTCAATATAAAATAAATATTCCTGAATTGTAGCAATATAATATTTAAATATCTCGTTTGAACAGAATCCATCAAACTTTTTCAGATTTGTGGCCAGGAAGATATCGATTGACAGACAGACATAATTTTAAAATCCACTTTTTGTGTTCATTGGCACATAAAACGTAAATATTTATCATCCATTTTGTTATAACCATTTATCTATACAATAGCTTAATACTATTTTGATCTACACTTAATTATTCTTCCTTCTTAGTTAAATGAATATTTTAAGTTATAAAATATTTTATGTCCTAACGTTACCATACAAAATCAGCAAGTCCTTTTTGTTGCCAAGGAGAATAAATAAGAAGAGTAACCATAAAAAACAGTTCTTACTGTGTTTCTATGTTATTCAAATATGAGATTATACTAATATATTATGATATCCTCTTTAACATTAAAATGATTAAATAAAGACTCAAACTTTGTGTAGTTTAAGCTCATGCTTGGTTTTACTTAAAAAATGCAAAGAATAACCCCTTCCCCTCCATTTTATCCACATACACACTTTCCCCAATAGAGTAGACCCTATTCACACCAGTGTGTTTCTAAAAAATGTTTGCTAAGTCGTAGATAACATTTATCTACTTTGTTAATGTATTTCTATAAGGAAATTTACTAAGTGCTTTTAAGTTTTTTTTGGATTGACGTAAGTGAACGCTGCATGATTCTACTAAATGTTTGAGTTATGTTTTATTATAAATTGCTTTACACAAACAAGGCTTAGGTTGTTTTTGTACGGCAGCTAAACACAGTAAAGTGGAGACAATGAATACATCTATTATATTTGCTGGTAAGTTTCAATAATTGTTTAGTTATCAGGTTCCAGGCTATATTTAAATATTGGTGTATATATGTGAAATAATTATATCGATATATAGGGAATATCTATAGATCTTCTATTAATGGTTGTTGAATCGATGTCGGCTTTGGTTGTTAGTTGAATTTCTTTTCTCAAAACTCGATATCTTTACCGCGTCACGTAACAGGCATTGTCAGCATGACCCATAAATAAGGAATAAGTGGCTCTACCAACTACAGTGTGCCTCGTCGATTTGGATTGCAAATCCAGTTAAGTAACTTAACCGTAATATTAATGTTAGACCAAAAGTGTTTTAATAAGTTGATGGATCTTCTAAACCCTTCTTTTATTGAATACAATTAAAGTTATTACATTTTCACGTAGTACTTAAAGTGCAGTTATTGTTTATCTTTCTGACGTAACAATCCAACTTTAAATGATTAAATATAAATTACAGTCATAATAATTTAACCAAACTACTAAATAATGTGAGGTCTTATTATAGTATCTTGCTATAACTGGCCACCAAAATAAAAATAAATTCTTTTATAATTTAGAGAAAGAGAGAAACACAAAATACAAGTTTCAAAGTTAGAATGTTTTTATTTTGTAAACAGAATAAGAAAATAACCACCTTAACGTGTTGTATGACGTCAATCGTTATCAACTGCCCTTGTTTCGGCTGGTTCGCCATCTTGATTTCAGAAGAGCACGCCGCATTTTAGAATTTCTCGTTTGAAAAGCATTTTTTTAAGTTAAGCTTATAAGCCGCTTTCACAAAAAAGAAACATCCAAACTTTTTTTTTACAAGTTTGTGTTTCACTAATGTAAAGATGGTTAATAATTTAAAACAAATGGTTTGGTTGAATGGTCTGACCGCCAAAAATAAACAACAAATTCACATATGGTCTTGCGGAACATGTGGTTTGGTGAATGGATATATGGTATAGCTTTACCTACCTGTCAGATACCACTTCTCCTACTGTGGACGTCTTATAGAATATCTCCAGTCAACTATTTTTATAGTGTATGTAATGCATTATAATATGTGAAAATGGAACACGGTCATGCTATTAATATCCAGTGGAACAATCAATAATGTTAATAAAAAACTAGTATGTAAACAAATTCAGGATACTTAACTTAGTTCTAAATACGCAGCTAGTTTTAACGTGTTATTATTGTTACATTTTGTTTAGTCATAGAAAACTAATGTGTAAATACAAATGTTGTCAAAGTAAAAACTTTATGTTTATTATTTTAATGTTTTAAATCATGTGACCACCACGTCTGTTAGTGATCAGAGATCCTGCATAGAGGTGCAGAAGTCCCGGGTTCCATCCCTGGCTTTTCTAGAATGTACCTGTAAAGCAGTGGGTCTGGAATGGGGTCAAACCCAGCCTCGTGAGGACAAATACCTGAATAAAGAAGTAGTGGCACCGGTTTAGAAAAATTGAGATCAACGGCCGAAGTGCTCGCTATGCTGACCACATGACAACACCTTTAAGAAAATGTTGCCACTAACATCGCTAACGGTGGTAGCCGGTCGGTCGGAATGGATCGCTTGGGCTTACACCATAGAGTATTCTTTTTCTTCATGGAGTGACCATATTAACAGTTACTTCCTCCAAAATATCCTCATTATTTTGTCACAGTCTCCGCGGTGGTGGTGTTCCTCCTGACTACTAGAACTGCAGGTGCATCTACCAACTGCAGCAGGAACTGCATAGGAACGCAAGTTGTTGTCTGTGCAAAGGACCAAGATGGCAAAGTTCGTCAGTTTGGTAACAGTTGTGCGGTACAACAATACAACTGTGCTTATGGAACGAGTGAGTAAAATAAATAATAGACAACTAGTAATAAAAATTTAAAAAAAACCACTCACTTAAAACTGTACAGAGGGGATATATATATAGACTAATATTAATTATTCTAAATTACGTATATATTAACTATTTTTTATCGTTCTGCTATCGTAATTTTATATATATGATGTTAACACACACATTTCATATTTTACTTTCTTAGTTAGTTATTAAATAGTTTTAACGTTATATAAATTCACCTTCCATTTTTTAACAACCCTTTTGATTTATATTATTTCTTTTCTTCAACTGACTGTTCACAACAACTATTTCAAGTGTCAAATACTCCGAATCATTATTCTGGTATTTAGGGTACTGTGTACTGTGTAGATCACTACTAGTTAAAGAAATACCATACATTATTCTGGTATTTAGGGTACTATTTACTGTGTAGATCACTACTAGTTAAAGAAATACCATACATTATTCTGATATTTAGGGTACTGTGTACTGTGTAAATCACTACTAATTAAAGAAATACCATACATTATTCTGGTATTTAGGGTATTGTGTACTGTGTAGATCACTACTAGTTAAAGAAATACCATACATTATTCTGGTATTTAGGGTACTGTTTACTGTGTAGATCACTACTAGTTAAAGAAATACCATATATTATTCTGATATTTAGGGTACTGTGTACTGTGTAAATCACTACTAATTAAAGAAATACCATACATTATTCTGGTATTTAGGGTACTGTGTACTGTGTAGATCACTACTAGTTAAAGAAATACCATACATTATTCTGGTATTTAGGGTACTGT
>CABFWO010002920.1:90522-102726 GCA_902155825.1 Timema genevievae
TTTGTGTATGTGTATGTGTGTGTGTGTGTGTGTGTGTGTGTGTGTGTGTAGATCACTACTAGTTAAAGAAATACCCTACATTATTTGTGGAAGGGCTGCGTAAAGTATCAAAGCTATTATTTATTTACTTTTTTCCAATATAAAATTTTAGACACACTATTCATGTTCAGCCTTATACCTTTTGAATATAATGTCCCAAGCCTAGTTTCAAAATCTATCCTATGCATTTGAAGCATTTTAAATGTACGAAATTATCATTGAACTGAATATATTTTAATATTTTATCAACACTATTTACTGTCTTGGAGATCGGGGATCAAATTACCCGCCTGCCATCCATTCTGGGTAAGCCATTGACTTTAACTTGTAATCGGTGTTTTTCTAATGGGTTAACATGAATTCCGACAGCTTAGCTCAGTTGGTAGCATGTCTACCTACTTAGCTAAGAGTCCTGGGTTCAACTTTCAGCATGTCAAAATAATTATTTTTTTACCGCGATTGGGTTTTCCCCACTAACATTGATGAATTAAGGTAGGGGTGTAACGAACGCGATAAAAGGTGTTTTCTCAGTTTTTATATCAACCTTTTTTTTGGTCAAACTTAATAAAATATTTATTCAGTACAGTAATTATAGAGTTTAAATTTTCTTCACATGGTGACCACAACATTTATTGAGTATCTGTTAAAGATGTCCTGGAATTTAATGGCAACTTTTTCTCTTCATTTAAAAAGTTTGTCATCTAATGCCGCTATGCTGATGACAAATGTTCAACGACTGAAAAAACGCTGTTCTTTTCTCGCGTTCCTTACTTCCCCACTTTAACAGTCGGGTGTTGTGTTTATTCTCGATTTAAGTTGGTTTATAAGTCGTGTGTTAATATAATCATTCAGTTCATTTAAATACCACAAATTAATAAATAAAATTTATCATGAATATTGATTGAGTGTCAGAGGAAGGAACCTGTTGATTATTGTTCTATAACATATGGAATAGGGTGGAGTTTATTGCGAGTACAAGTACATTCCATTTACCCTGAAAGATAGCAAGTAGTCTTAACGACGTCTCCTAATTGGACATTTTGAAACTATTTTGCGAAGCGGATTGCATATTAACTTGACGCACCTAAGCAGTCTAAGCATTATCACACATCTGGGTGCCAATGTACGAAATAAAAAGAGAGGGAAGAAAATGATAATTTCACCGTGAAAGGGCTCTTGTCTATGTGCTGATAACCCTTTTCCTATTCCTCTGACGAGTTTACACAGTTACTTTTAATATTTGCGCCTTGAAAACATTGACTTGCTTTTTAATTTTACTTTTTATCGTGTTTCCTATTTTAGATACACACATACTTACACGGACTTTTATAAGCTACATCCAGGCAGGAATCCTCCTACAAGTCATTTTCGTGACCAAGACAAATAACCTAAGTTGTAAATTATTTATAAAAAAATACGTTTACAAAAAATCTACCTAAAAATAATAATTTTGTGACACTGTAGGACCATTTTAAAAATTATTTAAGAATTTATGGGTTCTATTTCAACGTTATGTATTTAAAATTTACAGAGTAAAACGTAAACTCATAGACACGGGAAATTCTATCTTGACCAGCCATGACGTCACAAGTAGGCTACGTCCTTACCTTGACCGATTACAGTAGAGCTATCTAAAAGCTGCACCATAATGCAATCCATCACACTAAGCTTGCAACCATTCAGGGTAGGCGGATTTGTGTTTAGTGTTTTAAACACAATGTTTCGTAATTGATGTGCAAAACTCAGAGAGGTAGTAGGGAGATACAAAAGAAGTGGATTTACGTAAGCAGCCTTGTAGCGAAAAAACTCCCACCCAAAAAATGTGAGCAAAGCCAAAGAGGCAGGTCAGCAACATAAATTCCTGAACATGCAGTAAATACGTGCCAGCAGTAGGCTGGGGCCGGCCCGATCTTCAATGGACTTCTTATTATGAGGAAATATAAAATCACTGATTTACGAAATGTGCTGTGGTCAGCGCAGAGGACTTATTTCGCACGTATTATAACGGCTTGTGAGACGGTGCCAGGAATTTTTGAACGTATCCAAATGAACATGGTCAGCCATTGAAATAAGTGCGTTGCATGTGCTGGACAAACATTTGAACACATGTTGTAATCTTTATGTGCTGCTGGAAACAAGAGGCTGTGTGCATACGGTTCAGACTTTTGGTCAAATATTCTTTGTTCACTACACACGTGACAGGGTGTCAATACTGCGAGCCTGTCTTGTTTCGCTACGCTCATTAACGCGTGTTGCCGACCCGCCCTTGTGGATTCTCACACATTTTTGGGATGTAAGGAAGGGTTTCCGCCACCGGATGAATCCACTCAATTTGTATACCCCTACCTGAGTTTCGCACATGCATTATGAAACAATGTTCATACACAGAGAATAGGAACATTTTTTATTCAGCTTATGCCACCAGGGTTTGTCGGCTGGATAGTAATGGCAGCGGCGGATATGTAAACGTCTTCTGAAGATGGGACATCATGTGTGGCTTATTCAGCCCGTTGATATGTTGTGATGATGATGATGATGATGATTATGTGGTATCAGAAGACGTCTTAAACAGATATTGGTCCAGACCATGGCAACCATAAGAACAGTTCCCCTTCGGAAAAAATGGCTGTGGTAGATCCGGGAATCGGACCCGGTGCCTCTAGATTAATAGACAGGATTGCTGACCACTACAAATAGGAGCATTGACTCTGTATGTTAAGATACTAGCATTATTTCTAACGAGGCGTTATAATCCTCATCTCAAAGAACTATTTATTTTAATACGTTCTACGTTAAACACAAACAACACGACTTAAGATAGGTATGTAAGGAACGCGAGTTAAGGGCAGTGTTTTTGTAGTTTTTTTATAACATAGCAATTTTTGGCCAAAATAAAAAATATTGTTCCACTAAAAACATAGAGCTTAATTTTTGTCACATGTTGATATAAATAGTTGTAGAATATATGTCATGAGCATAACGACATTAGATGAGAAATATTTAAATAAAGAGGAAAAGTTGTCATTAAATTTAATGACACCCTTGACATATATTTAATAACTGTTGATATCTATGTTTCTATTGGATCAAAATTTTATTTATTTGCCCGAAATAATGTTTTGCTATTAAAATTGCTAAAACACTTGCCTTAACTTGCGTTCTCTACATTTCTACCTTGAAGGTATGAATGAGAAAAGTAATTCGATAGAAATTGAATCCGCACCAGTGTGTAGAAAAAGTGGGAAAAACACAAGGATGACACACATGGGTATAACAATCCCTCGTGAATTCTGATCGGATAAAACACTCCCCGTCAATGATTAGCTATAGGTCAGTGAGATTTTAATGACTTAGACCGCTTGTACAACAGTTAGAATGACAACACCTCAATTAGATGTGTATTATTTTGAAATGTCTTCTCAAAATGTTTTATAGTTCTTTGTTCATCAATTTTTACTTTTGTTTCAGATTATGTAGTCACATCTTACCAGATACCTTGTGCAACAATCTAAAAATATGGAGAACAAGTTGATTGTAATTTTGGGTTGTACATTGAAAATAAATATCATATAATCAAATAATTATAAATATTTGAACTATAGTTTAAGGAACTTTTTATTGGATATGAAATATAAATTATGTATTATCAAATACAATAGTAATGCTTGACAAAACTACCTAACGTATCTCTGTACATATATTATATGCAATGTAGTAGCCTATACCATGATTTTTTTTATATGGCAAGCCCACTTTCTAACAACATTTATTGCAAGTTATTAAAATTTAGATTGTAGAAATGTGTTTTATTTTATTTATTAATGATAAAGTAAATTTAGAAATATAAAAATATTTCAATAGTACTTCCTTAAAGATTACTGTATAATTTATCCTTCCATTAGAGAAGTCTACTAATAAAACTTACTGAGAATGCATTTTGTAATTATTTTTTCCATCAATGGGGTTTTCTATGAAAATTAGACATAGGTTGTACATCTATTAGTATAAAAATAAGATACAATAATTATTGTTAATAATAAATACACAAAATCTAATTGATAAATAACACAATCACAACGAAATTAATATAACATAATAATAAACTTACATAGTTAGTGGAAAAACAATTTTGTCCATTGATATTCATATCTAATGTAAAATAAATATCAGAAAACGAACTAGATGGAATATTAAATTCATAAGCTATTTTCTAGAATGAGATTTCTTGAATTAAAGTTTTTCTGTACACCCACGTCTATAATAGAATCTTTATTAAACTATGAGGGTATAATGACCCTGATCATGGGACTAATCTGAGATATCTCGACATTAGAACATTGACGCGCTAGGCCAAGGATCCTGAGTTGGATTTATATATACAGGTGTCATTTTTCAACTAATGTAAATTAATAAAGTTACTATTAACTAAGAAAGACCTACTTTGGTGGCCGCATGGTCTAACGCGCTACATTCATATTAGACTAGACTGCCGAAGACGGGAAGATCGGGGTTATATCCTGGTCAGGTGCACTGAGTGTGGTTTTACTAAATGGTTTTCCACTCTACCTCCACGAAAGTGTGGGTCCACTTCCTCTAAATTAAACCTTTCTAATCCCTAACACATTAGTGTAATCAGTAAATAGGCGAATAACCCGAAAGGGTGGTAGGAGGCTTTGATAAAAAAAAACCAAGAAAACTTTAGTAGCTGAGAATCATACAAATCATCGGAAACAGTATGTAGTGTGAAATTTAAAGAAACGTACTAACATCCCAGATAAGAGAATAGGAAATCCCAGATTGGTAAAATACATCCTCCTTTCTCTCATCAGTGTACATCCGGTTGAGATTGGAACACTTACCTCCGTAGTCAGAGGCAGTTATGTATTTCTCTTAGGCGAAATGGAGAGTTCGGCTTATTGCAAAAGGCGCCATCAATTTACAATGAGCCAGGCTAGTTGAAAAATAATATATTTGCTTATCAACCTGATAACTTTTAGACTTATTACAATACGCCCAAGATAGTGAGGGCTTATTAAAAAATCTACAGCAGAGGTTCCCAAACTGTGGGACGTTCAATTATTCTGATGGTATGCCTTGAGAATCCAAAAAAACAGACAAATTAAAGTGTCAAAAAAAATGGCCTCATAAAATCTAATACATATTTTACGGCCCAGTCTAATGGACATTACTTCTAGATTTCTGGCTCACAAATTCTTGAAGATATCCAAGAAAAATATGTTACTAATCGTGAAGCTGTGAGTAAGGAATCAAATTTTGGGGGCCAGGGATATGCCAGTTGCAAGAGTATAATCTCAACAAAAAAAAATTTAAAAAATAACGCGTCAAACGAAAAAGTGTTCTTGTAATAAGGCAAATGAATTGTGCTCATCAAAATGTCACAGCAGTTTACCGTGTGGAAATAAATACATATGTTGTGTGTGCAAGCAGTTTACCGTATGTGCAAAGTGTGAATTGACAATGGTAAATGTCACATTTGTAAACGCGTATTTCTCTTCTGTAAAATAAAGGTAACTATTCAATTTGTATATGTATTATTATTTTTCAATAACCATTACCTATTCATAAAAGTTTGTTCCTTTTTTTTAAATCATTTTTTTCTATAAATTACTTTAATTTGAGATTTTTAACCAAATCCTGCATTGGCACGGTACTTAGTAAGTTAATTTAAGAATATTCTTAAAGAGAAAAATATTATATTCTGTATAACAGTGGCTCCTAAACTTTTAGAATGGTGTAACAACCTAACAATTTTCGTAAATTGAAGTAGGTACCACCATTTGCTTGTTTAGTATAAGACTGTGTGGCTGCACCGTCTGTCTGAGCTTGAATCAGGATTGACACCCCTACAACCACTGTTTAGATCTGTTTTAATTTAGGTTAGACTGGGTCTTAATATATTTATTAGATTTTATGAAGCATACCATCGGGAATAATTGTTCATACCACAGTTTGATAACCTCTGCTGTAGACTTTTTAATAAGCCCTCACAACCTTGGGCGTATTGTAATAACCCTAAAAATTATCAGGCGAAAAATCAAATATAATATTATTTTCCACTTAGCCTAGCTTATTGTAAATTGACGGCGTTTTTTGCAGTAAGCCGGATTTTACAATTCGCCTACGACATATCCACTATGTCAATTTCAGAATTACTTAAGTAACAAAATAATATTACTTGTTAATCCAATGTGCTGATTGCTCAAACGAGCAAAATAAAAGTAATAATTAAAAGTAACCAATAATCAACACTGCTAGTCACGTGAGCAAAGGGTTTGGCCCTATTTGATCTGATTTTCTGATTATGTGGAAGTCGAAGTTTGAATATTAGTCCGATATAGTGAAGGTGGCTTGTATAAATGTTTTCTCACGCTCCTACATGGAAATGTAGGTACTTCTTTTAGATATTGGGGTGGTGTTATTTGGCTAAAAAAAAATGTATTTATTATATAAAAGGTTGGAAAGTTGAGAGCTATTTGGATGAAAGATACCTACTAGTGGGGATGGGGTTGCAAGAAGGTAACCTCCAATCTCGTTCGCTCAACATAAACTCGAATCTCAATCTTGCCGCCACATAAAGTCCAGTCTATTTCGAGCCCGACGTCATAGACAGTGAGTGTGGCCACCGATATGGGTAGATGATGTGGAGTTTATTGTGTGTGAAATATTGTTAAAAGTTAAAAGTGATTGGTCTATATATTATATATTACATTGAGTTATATATATATATATATTACGTTGAGTTATATATATATATATTACGTTGAGTTATATATATATATATATATATAATTTTTATGTAGACACTGAACAAATCGTGTCCTCATTGTATCCCTTTTGAAGAACATCTTAGGAAGTTTTCTCTCAGGAAATACTTGTAAAAATTCAAACTCACCTCCACCCAGCTTTATTATCCTCCTCTATGATTTGTTCCTCACCTATCCATCATTTGTAACGCACAGAGAGACGGAGTCTCTATTCCCAGTATGCTCCGGGCTGACGAGTCAAAGCTTTGATTCGCAATTTAAATGCAAATACGACGACCCCTACCCCTATTAGAGCTCATGATCCCCCCTCCTCCCAACTTACACATATCGGGTACGCCATGGGTCGCGGTACACTTGTTATCTCGGGCGTGCATGATTCGGTAAACTGTTTTAAAATCTCTTGCAGTACTGGATTTAGGAAATAATTAACAGCCAGATGGATTTTTATTGAACGTTTACTATAAAACATAGTAATTATTAAGCATTTGTATAGAAATGCTCTAAAACTGTTTGCATGTGATTATGGGCGCCCATCCTAAGAATTACACTCGAATATTAAATAGATAATTATTTAAATTAACAAGCTTATAAATACCTTATATATCTATTTAATATTTGGTATATCACATTATAGTTTCTCTTAACTATTTCCATTTCTATTGTTTGGTTCTTAAATTCATAATTTTATAACATAGTTTTATACAATAATTTGAAATAGCTTTGGTTTTTTCTCAGAATTGAAGATGGTGTAAAATTCACCGAAACATGTAGTCATAGAAGAATTTTTTTAAAATATAAATATATATAAAATAAGGAGAAGGGAATAAAACTAAGATTTAATCATATTATCAATTATTACTACTCTTTACCAAATAAACGTGAACATTATTAGAACTATTATTAATACTATAAATACATCATTCTATACATCTCATCTAAATGTATAGTTTTACGAAATTTCAACCCCATATATTAATTACTTTGCCTCAACAATGGTACACAAAAAGCATAAAATAGCAAGTTTAATCCCATATAACTCGTGAACTGTCATGATTTGAGATAATCGAGTTTAATGTTTATAGCTTATAGGCTTGTTAATATTGTGCAATCAAATTTTGATGGCCAAATTATCTTAAAACAGGTAATCAATTTAAATATTTCTTTTAGACCTTCCTCGTTTATAATTTAAATGCTGTTGGTGTTTATATAATCATATTCACAGCAATATAAGTTGAGTTGTTAAAACCTGTTGAGCCAATGAACTCGTTTAGATGTAGGAGAAATCATTTTATTTAATACATTGTTTGTGATGTAGGAATTTGAAATAAATATAATATTACCTAACCTAAATTGTTTCTATTTTCTCTTTTCAAAGTGTCAAGTCTGACACCTTTGCTCACTCGGTAGTGGATCTTTCCACTTGTTGATGGTATCAAACTCGATTCTTGGTATGGCTTGAAATGAATAATTAAATAAAATTGATTGATTTTTCTTTTTGAATTGAAATCTGGAAGACTGGGGGCTCTATATGTTATAAACTTAGGTCAGTTTCTAAACTTCATGCTTAGATAATTAGTTGATTTAGAAAGTGCACGCTAAATACCCCTACTTTAAATAAGTCAAGTCCTTAACGAAGTCACCCACTTTGTGAACATGAAGATATTTTACGAAGTGGGTTGTTTTATAACTTAAAATGCCTAAGCACTCTAATAACTCTAATAAGCACTATCACACATACGAAATAGAAAGCAAGGGAAGGAAATGAGCACTTGTAGTTTTCCTGCTGATAAATCTTCCCTCCCTCCTCTGACGAGCATACACACTCGCTCTACTATTTGCGCGTTGACAGCATTGATTTATATTTCAAAGTTATATTGTTATTGCTTGTTACTATCGCTACACATATGATTCAACGGACACTTTTAATATACATCCTGGAAGAATGAAAAGTGTGTTGCTCATATCCAGGCTGTGCGTACTGAGGACTTTTTCCAAGGAAGATCCGATACACGTCCTTTAAATTTTACCTTTTTCATTCTTAACCCATTTGTGTAAATATGTGAAGAATTTTGAGAATTATATAATGATTGGTCTAGAAATTGACATTTTAAATGCTCTTTAAGCCTTACAGATGTCTCTTCCTACAAAAATCAATGTATATTGATAGACTCGCATTCTAATGCACTAGACCTATATTGGGCTTGCTCATCGGTGTAGGAGAGGCTTAAGTCCAAATCCTGATCAGATATATCCACTAAAACATGTAAAAAAGTGCCAAATTCTACACTACAAAAAGACTTAAATTATTCAGCCTCGAAAAGAAGTGAGACTTAAGAAGTGGTTTATCAACAGTAAATATTATAACAATTTCAAAAATCTTTAATTTTGAGTTTGAACCTTTATAAACAACGAAAAGGTGAAATTATCTAGTTTCATGGACGTTTTACGAAAAACATCGCGCTTCTCAAATAAAATAAAATAAATGGCAAAACCATTTGTTTCAAGATAATAAAGCAATTTTTAACAGGGTCTCAAAAGATTCTATGATAATTGAGAATTATTTTAGGTATCCTAGAGCTTCAGAAACGCTTCAATATGAAAATATTTACACTTTATTCATTTCGCCTTTCAAGTATTACCATATTTAAATCTTCCTCCCCCTAATGATGGCATAGCACATGTTTGATACCGCCTCTCAATATAACGTCTTAGTTATAAATAGTTCACCTATCCAGACTCGTTTGCTTAATCCTGATATTTACCTTCCTCCACTTATTTATACATGCAGTGCTTACTCTCTGAACTCAATATATTCCCTTGAAACGAATTTATTAAAATGTTTTAAGTTTGTTCGCGATTGAGAAGCATAGTCTCTGTCTAAAGCCTACGTCATCTTTCATAGGCTCCAAGCTAAACTTGTATGTCAGAAGGGCTGCATACGTCCTAGCCTTATAGGCGCTCTCAGACGTCGGCTAGGTTGTTAAGAGTTCTTTGATTGTCTACTCTATATAAAACATAACTGGGGAATCTTTAATGGCGTTGCATAGTTGGTGATTTCGCAGATATTTTGCAAAGTAGGTTGCAACTTAAATTAACGCAACTAGGCATCCTAAGCACTATCACCCTTAAACCCTAATGTACAAAATAAAAATAATAGAAATAAAATTATGGCACCCTGTGAGACCTCTTATTTAGCTGCTGATAACACTTACCCTCTTCCACTGACGAATATAAAGTCTCTCTACTATATGCATCTGGAAAAAATTGGCCTGCATTTCAAAATTATCCTTTTCTTGATTCCTAATCTAGATGGACATTTTCTTCCATAGACTTTAAAAAAAAAGTAAAAAATAATTACGCTCCAAAGTTAAGTTAGTTATTCTGTGTTAAAGAGGCCCCCCAATTCTTGATAGAATTGTACTCCTTCCCAAATTCTTTTGTACTAACAACAGATAAGAAAGTTAGGCCGAAAAAATACGGCTACTAGAAAAACAATTGATCAGTGCTGGCCTTTCTATTAAACCTGGCTATTTACCAATTTTGTCAAGAAAAGAATGCTACAACGTAAATTCGCCATTATCTGGTGTTTTACGACATAAACTCGTTCATAAGAGACTCGCATACCACATAAGTCACCTATACTAAGCCCTATTCTTGGCTTTAAGAACATTTTGGAAAATATCAAAATAATTTTATAGATTATCCAATGTTTATAAAAAAATCTATGATGTTTAGTTCCCAGCCTAGAAGATTACACGATCTATAACATTTAAATTACCGTGTAAATATATAAACGTATCTATTTTTGCTCTCAAAAAAGTTCTTAAAGTGGCAGATCAACTAAAACTGTCACCATTCTACTTTTTCTCTGTCGAAATGAATGAGTCATCTCTTTTATTTCATAAAGTTCAGCCGGTTTGACCTCTAGTCAGACGATTAAAAGTGAGATGGAGCCATGTGTTACATTGTTTGAAGAATATTAACTTCTTGGAGTGAGAAAGTTGCATAAGATCAAGGTATAATAAAAATGTTTCGAATACAAACTTAAATAAAATCTAAAATATCAATTTTATAGCTCTGAAAAAAGTATTAATGGTATCAAAAGAAAAGAAAACTTGTTTAATTAGGTAAAATTGTTAATTAGGAAACACTATTTAATCTACAACATGCGCCAGAATATAGAACATTCATAATACTCATCCTTCGTATAAATGTGGGTGTTTTTCCTCTAAATTATATCCTCCTCATTACTACACCATTAGTGTAAATATGTGAATAACCAGGATTAAGAGTAAAACAAGGTGAACAAAAAAAATCGTATTTCTTTTAATCCAAAATGCATGTTCTCTTCCTGATATAATTTTAAAATGTTTTAATAATAAGTTCTTCTGTGACACACACACGCTTCTGGCTAACATTAATTTAAAGTCTTGCATTTGAATAGTCTTATCTTTTCTTTATATGTTTTTTATTACCGCATCTTACTTATCGTTCGGGTTATACGCTTACGAACTAATAATTACGCTAATGTCTATATGAATTAGGAAGGCTATATTTATAAGAAGTGCACACACATTTGCGTGGAGAGAGAGAGAGAGAGAGAGAGAGAGTGGAAAACCATTTAGGGAAAACCACCCTCAGTACAACCGACCAAGATTCGAACTTCGATCTCCCTGTCATCAGTAGTCTAGTATGCTGCGAGAGTAGCGCGTCAGACCATGTGGCCACTGATGTGGGCTGGATGATATTTTATTCAATAAGGTGGGGTGTAGTAATCGCTAGAAAAGGGCAGTGTTTTTGAAGTTTTTTATAGCAACACTTATTTGCCAAAATAAATAAAATATTGCTAAACGTATAACAAAGTACAAACATAGTGTTTAGTTATATGGTGATATAAAAAGTTGTTGAATATTTGTCATGAGCATAGTGGCATTATATGATAAACTTTTTAAATGAATAGGAAATTTGTAATTAATTATTTCTAGGACACCCTTGACAGAAATTCAAGAAATATTGATGTCACCCTGTGGAGAAAATTTAACTATATTTGTACTACCTATCGGGACGTATCAAATCACTTTTTACCACTGAGAGAGTGTGTATTGTGACGATTCTGTCAAAACAATTTTGACGTCACCTGGTGGTCTGTTGTTTATACACCGTTTATGCTAAGAAGGGAGAAACTGTGAGGTATAGTCCGAATGTCCAAATTGTCAATGTAAAAATACCTAGATAGTAAAAAATGTTATTCTCTCCTGATGTTTTTTATTAGGTAAAAGAGTGATTATATGTTGTTTTTTATAATTCATGTTGCACTCTAATCTTAATTACTTGTATTGGCCACAAGACCTAAAAAAAATTACTCTATGTTGTTGTGGCT
>CABFWO010002921.1:6688-21313 GCA_902155825.1 Timema genevievae
ATCGTGTGTGTGTGTGTGTGTGTGTGTGTGTGTGTGTGTGTGTGTGTGTGTGTGTGTGTGTATTTATATCACAAACAATTTTACCTCCGTGGATATAATTCCCACTCATCTCCCATGAGAAGAAATAAACTAAAACATTTCTCTTACCCCAAAGCTTTCCCAGAAAACCTTTCCATCCGAACGGTTCAACTCAGTCAATACATCCAGATCTAAGGGCGGTTTCAGGGGTTGGTTGAGGGGGAGAGGGATGTTGATGCAGTATTTCTGTAAACTTCACCCCCTCCCCCACCCAAACTTCAAGACCCTCTTATAACTCTCGTCTGCTGCAAACGTGAAAGATTCTAAGAGGAGTAAATAAACTATACCGCATCGTTCAGTTCTTCTCTTCCCCTCCAACAAGTACACATCTCCCAACACATACAGAATTACAGTGTTGTGTTTTAACTGGTTTGGAGGGAGGGTAGAGGTTCTAACCACTCAGCTCATTTCAAAACTGACCACACCTAAGTTCAACTCGTCAAGAGTTTCAACGGCCGAGTCGAGAACTAACATTTAAATCAAATTAGTTTTTTTAATTTTCTTCAGTGTTATCTCACCATTTCCTCAAGAAACATAATATATTATTGTTATTATATTTATTGTATTATTTATACTATAAATTTTTATTTATTTTTATATATTCAATATATTATTAATTTTATTTATAATATTTAATATGTAATTTATAATTATTTTCTCTAAGTCCATGACGGGCCCATGTAATTGTAGCACCTGATGTTAATAGAATAGATGTGTTGAATAAGGGGATGTAAGGAATAGGGTTGAAAACTTTAATTCCTAAAGTTGGTAATATTGATCTATTATCAATTGTTGGTGATAATCTTATATGGAAGAAAGCTCGAAAAAAATTAAATAAAGATAAAATTTCTGGTATAATAAATAAGATTATCTCTCGTTTTAATCCTTTAATAACTCTATAAATATGGAACAACCCTTATATATACGTATATATATGTGTGAAACCCTTTTATATATGTATACAAGTTTTTTATTATTATGAAACCCATATATGAGAAACCCTTATTTATATATAAGTATTAATAGATAGATAAATAGATGGATAGATTAGTTTGTGGGAGCTATCAGAAGATTTCCAGGGTAAATTCACACATAAATAACTTGTTTAATTCTGATTAATTACTAGAACATAACGTCTTGGACCCAAATTTGAGAATTTTGGTGCTCTTAATTTATTATTTATCATTCTAACATGTAGGAACTTACGTATATAAATAAATAATGGAAAGAAAAATACTAATATAAAGTTTTGTTAAAGTGCCGGTTTTCTTACAATATATATATATATAATGTTTACTCTTTGTATAATAGTTGTTTCCGCTATGAAGGTATCAAATATTTAATAGTTAGGACTAGTAGATGTTTAGTTTTGATGTCTTAGGTTAAGTCGGCCGGCTTTATAAGTAGTTTATTGATATAATATGTGCGATTAAAACATGCAATAGCTACCCACGTCTTTGATAAAATGGTCTAAGTCCTCGGAATAGAGATGACGGCAAAATTGGGGTTGAAGTCCCGTTTGGGCATATTGAGGGAATTATTTTCCTAAGTGGTTTTCCAATATCTCTCCACGAGAATGTGTGTACATCTTCTCTGTATTAAGCCTTCCCCATCCCTAACGCATCAACGTAATTAATACATATGCGTACAATCCGAACGGGTAGTAAGAGGCGGTGACAAAAACACGCAATACAAAATATTTATTTTAACTTTAAAACTATTTTTACTAATGACTTAATTTAATGAGTAGGGATAAGTGATTTCGAATGAAGTGCACCCGCATTATCATGAATAAGTGATGAGAAAATCATATGTGGAAAAAAAAAATCATGCCTAGTTGACCCAGCAAAGATTCGAATCCTCAAACGCTCAGCCAGCGAGCCAGTCTATTGTGATACCGACGCTTTAGACCATGTAGCCACAAATAGTGGGTTAGTCAAAGATATAAATAACATTATAATATAAGATATTTATTTCTGAACTACCCCGAACTCACGAAAACTAATATTTATTTTAGCATATAGTTAAGTAAATATAATATATAAAAAGTACCTTAATACGTTTGCTTCGTTTCTATTTTTAACGAAACTAATTATTTAAATTATTGTACATTTACTCACAGGATTTTTTTTTATCTAAATAATGAACGGAAATACTCAGCAAAAAAAAAAAATTGACTTTGCAATTAAAATCAAAGGGAGAGATAAAAAAAAAGTGTATGATATAATATGTTGGTGCCTAATTCGCTTTCGTTTGTTGTCAGCAAGTTTCCTGCCTCCATTTTGGAGCTATTTTTTGTTCGGCCGTCTCTGGAGAGAGAAAAAAACAACACACATTTCAATGTGTTTCGTCTGCTTCAATCGCTACTACATACTGTGTCCCAATTATTCTTTTGCTAATGGAACTCCTTCCTCCACTAGAGTACAGGAATGGAATAGTACAGAGTCAAAAAGTCTGTTACACAGGCTTTGCATTTCCTTTCATCCTCTGAACTCCCTTTCCCCCGCTCCCCCTTCACACACGAGTGGGGGGTCCGGGGGGCAGGGGGGGCTGAAATAGCAGCCCTGATTAATCCACAAGGAGAAGTCAACGTAACTCAAAACAGAACGCTTGCGCAAAAGCCCAAAACTGAAAGAGTGGCATAATTAGGTCTTACATCTATTTTGGGTTAGTTAATATATATATGTATACTTTGTTTTTGTGCCGCGTATTACTACCCGCTCTGGTTATAAGCGTATGTACTAATTACGCTAATGTGACAAGGATAAAGAAGGTTAAAAAAAATTAGGACGTGTACTCGTATCCGAGTGGAAAAGCATTTAGGGAAAAACCACTTTGAATACACCCAACCGGGATTCGAATACCAGTCTACACGTAATCGGCAGTTTGTTCCATTCTGAGAGTGACGCCTTTGAGAATTCGGTGTACCAAAGTGGGCTAGTTTTTGAATATTTAATATCTATGATTAACCATAGCCGACCTTATTACCTTATATTTGTATGTTGAGGGGGCCGCCTTGGAAGGTGAGAAATTGCCGCGCAGATTTTCAGCTCTCAACCAATATTTAGCTCTACGACGCGTTATTTTAAAATATAGTTCACACTAAAATATAGTAGAAAGATTCTGATAAGGCTTTTCATCCTTAACAATCCTATGGTTTGAGTTTTAAATAGGAGAAAATGTGACTTTAGCTCATGTTCAAAGAATTTTTAATTTTATTTGTGGAACTGTGAGACTAGAATTAATGGAAAAGGGCTCTAGATTTAGCCTTCCTCTAACAAATACAGTAGTTTTTTTTATAGTCTCACGACAGAAAAGTTCTCTTTACCTAGAGATAAGAAGTTTCTTAGTTTTCTTTCTCCTCTTTTTTTTATTGCCATGACAAATAATTGCGTTATTGGTGGAGGGCGAAAGGGAGTAGGCCCTATAATCCTAGACCTAATAGAAACTTAGTTCCATAAAACGACAGGCATTGTATTTTAAGCTGTGTGGCCTGTCAGCGATTGATACTTTCTCGCTGCGCTGACAGGGCGGCCGCCAGTTCGGCTATTTAACTGCCTGCATGTGATAAATACAGCAAAACCTCAACTGTCGAGCCCCCGTTGGTCTGTATTGCCAAATTACGGGCTCTAGCCTTGACTTATTACACTATGGCCTCATCTTATAGGCTATATCATAGTGGAATAATGCAAGGAAAGATTGCTACCTTAAAGGGTGGATGAAGACTGCATTATTGGGTAGAACTATTGCCCAAAGTATAGTCCAATTTTCATAGGGAGACAGATAGAAAAGTTACCAGATCTACCTTCACGTATTCATACGTCAAGTCATGTAATCTGCTGATGTCATTAACGATAGATATTATCGATACCTATAAAATAACATTAATAATATGGTAAATGTTATCAATATTGACTACAACAAATGGAATTTCTTTAAGCTGATCTTTCTATGAAAATCGGACTATATTGTTCTTGCTATAAGAACTTTAAGAAATACATGGTTTATTGTATTTTATATATAATAATGAAATATGTTGTTCTTCGAATAAACTAGCTATCTTACCTGCGAGTCTGAGCTTAGTTTGAAGTGAAGCAGAACATTAGGTGACAAGGATCTCTTGTGGACATGTTGGTGTTCGAACAAAAAGAAACCAGGGAGGCTGCCAATCTGGAACAAAGAAGAGTATTAGGAGACTAGGACCTACTGTAGATATGTTGGTGTTCAAACAAGAAGAAACCAGGGAGGTTGCCAATCTGGAACAAAGAAGAGTATTAGGAGACTAGGACCTACTGTAGATATATATGTTGGTGTTCCAACAAGAAGAAGCCAGGGAGGTTGCCAATCTGGAACAAAGAAGAGTATTAGGAGACTAGGACCTACTGTAGATATGTTGGTGTTCGAACAAGAAGAAGCCAGGGAGGCTGCCAATCTGGAACAAAGAAGAGTATTAGGAGACTAGGAACTACTGTAGATATGTTGGTGTTCGAACAAGAAGCCAGGTAGGCTGCCAATCTGGAACAAAGAAGAGTATTAGGAGACTAGGAACTACTGTAGATATGTTGGTGTTCGAACAAGAAGAAGCCAGGGAGGTTGCCAATCTGGAACAAAGAAGAGTATTAGGAGACTAGGACCTGCTGTAGATATATATGTTGGTGTTCAAACAAGAAGAAGCCAGGGAGGCTGCCAATCTGGAACAAAGAAGAGTATTAGGAGACTAGGACCTACTGTAGATATGTTGGTGTTCAAACAAGAAGAAGCCAGGGAGGTTGCCAATCTGGAACAAAGAAGAGTATTAGGAGACTAGAACCTGCTGTCAAGATGAAGCCAAGGAGTCTAAAAATTTAAAACAAAGTAGATTATTAGGAGTTTAGGACCTCATGTGGACATGGGAGAGTCATTTGATTTCCTTGCTCTTTGATTTATTTATTTTTCAAAATACATTTGCAATTCTCTTCTGCACCAACTCATTTATACTAACAGAATACTATCAGAATTTATTTATTGATAAAAATGTGTGAGGATAGTTATTTTCTTTACAACAATTTTACTTTATTTTTTTTTTTTACTTTTATTATAAATGATAGTTGTAGGCCATACCAACAAGCTAATGGACAAAGTAGTTGTGAAATAAACTTTGTTTATTTCTACACGCACCGGTTCAATTGAAATATTTTAGCAGGAAAAGGATGCCAACACACAAATACTAAACTATTTTGTCTTTTAACAAGTTATTGGTATCAGACCTAGGTGCTCTTAAGCTTGTAATCAGTAATTTCAACCACGGTAGCTAGAACAACCCATGTGAACTATAATTAAATAATCTCCCCTCCCTCTTCCCTACCACTGATTTGACCTACTTTTAATATCCAAAATTATATCGCAACCCGGATATTAAGATTATGATTCTTGGGCTGGTAATCAAAAACTAAAACTCACGACGAAAAATAAAATAAAAAAATATTTCAAAGTGTTGTTTATGTGTTTTACAACGCTGATATGAAACATAGGTAAAATGAGGGGAGGGGGAACGCGGAGTAATTCTATAACTAGAGTTCCGATTGGGCGTACTATCTACTACTTTCAAAAATAAAAATTCCCAAATTTGTGTTTTTGTGTGTTGCAACATGGATGAATAAATTAAGTCAAACAAGGTAGAGGGGGGATTAAGGGAAATTCTATAAATAGAGTTCTCGTGGGACGTACTATCTACCATCTACTCTGTTAACTTGAATGGTTTGAAATCTATCTCCAAATTGAATTGTTTAGGTCTTCCAACTTATTATTTATATTTGGATAGCTACGAGAAGGGAATTTAGAGCAGTAATAAACAGTTGGACCAAAAACTACCCTCCCACCCACCTTGTTCGGGTTTCTAATATTCAGGACACGATCGTGGGGAGTGTAAAGTGAAATTTCAACCCCCTTACCAACATCCATTATCCTCCCGTAGAATGACTTTCCTTGGAGGCGCGTCGGAGTTTTCGAGGAGTTGCCATTCGACTCACCTCCAACATCCCAACTTGGGAAGAAGTTGGAGGTGGGAGAGAGAGAGACTCATTAAACACATCCAAGTTGCAGCTCATCCACTGTAAGACGAGATAATTTGGAACACTGAGCACTAACGACTCTTTTAAAGAGACTCTCACTACAATCAGGATTGATTTCACTTGAACACTAGTTTAAAACGAGGAGAGTGGCAATACTGGGAGTGGTTCACAAAGAATGTGTCGCGAGTGTTTCTTAAGGAGGACTTGCAAAAATATGACGGAAAAAATATTATAAAATTATGTCCACAAGTCATTATCGTGAACTGTTTTCAGCCTGTGGATGGGTCAGTTTCTTAACAATGCCTCCATCTCCCTCTGTCCTTCCATCACTCTTTCTTCCTTACTCGGTGACCTGGTGGTCTAGGGGGTAAGGTGTCTGACTTTTGTGCTGGAGGTCCGGGGTTCAATCCTCGGTCCCGGCACAGATTTATCTGATTGCCAAATCCTTCCTTCACCTCTGACAAGACGTGTAATTAATCACAACTTGTGAATGTGAGGAATGCCAGGCCTCCACCGTGGTTCGGATCCCACGTTAAACTGTAGGTCCTCCATTTCATCCTACCTTTACACATTAGCGTAAGTGCGTATGACCCGAACGGGTAGTAAGACGCGGTTCTAATAATAATAATCCTCCCTTACTCTCGTCTGTTCCTTTCCTCTCACTCGCACACTTGTTATCAGTTCCTTACAAATAAATATGCTGTCTTTACTGCGTGATAAACACTTTCACTATCAAACTTCCTGCTCTCACATGTGACAAGTAGTTTGTACATCCACGTGTGCATCCAACCCTTATCAAGTGGTCAGGTTTGGGAAAAGTTTTGGAAACATTGATTTAAAGCAGGGATTTCAACCCATGACCCACAGGACACTTGCGGCCCGCTGGCTTATGAAAAATATTTAGTTATTTCAAGGGGGGAAAAAATGACAAATACGGATTTAATATTTTACATATTCAACTAATAAAATAAAAACTTATTTTATTTACGTATTTTACGATATTTTATAACTGATTTTTGCTTTTTACTTGAAGATTGCATTTTTATATAAATGTACTTTGAACCGGCAAATGACAACTCTAGTAGACGAAAAAAATTGCGCTAACTCGCGCTATAAAACAGCAGAGAACATTCTTCACGAGAAGTAATAATCCCCAGTGTACGAGTAATTAAGAATGGGCTGATACTAATATTTTAATATTCATTTAATCCTAATATTCTCAGTACACTGTTGCGAGCCAACAAGGGACAGAAAATTTCCTTGGACGTAAAAAGGTTGAATTACCCCTGATTGGTATATCCACGTGAAGGGAGGGTGGAAAAATAATTTATTAAAACTATACCGGGATATGAACCACGATCTCTCTACCCAAGTGCCCACTCATGAGGGTCATTTGCCCGTTTGTCACACATTTTTAATATGTCTACATGACATAGTCTGCATTTGATGGGCGGGAGTAATTAAACACTATATAATTACTGTGATTGAGAAGCCAATACAGACGTAATGTAAATATTTGATAGAAAAATACCTTCTGGTTGATGATACATATTGAAATAATAGTCCCATGCTATGTCCTACTTATGGTTTTAAGCGATCAGAATTAAATACAAGTTACATTGTGTTAACAAAGCCACGCTATTATTCTTCGATGCTAATTAAATATTTATCAAATACAGTTAAGGTTGAGTGAAATCTATAGTACAGAATTTCTGTCCGACTCCTTCCTTCTTAATTTCAAAGTCGGGAACATTTCTTCTGAATTCAACATTTCTCATCCCTACCCAATCAATTCATCCAACCCAATCATTCAGATACCCTGAACGGGCTAAAAAAACATATTTTAACAATTTTTTTTAATTGAAGTATTTAATTTGAACTTTCTGAGTTGACTGATTAAATTATCACATGACTTATAAACTAACTTAAATCTAGAGCAGATATGACATTCATGGGCGCCCATAAATGGATGATAAGAGGGGCTCCATTATCACTTTGCAATATTTACTTTATTTGTTAATTTTTATGAATAAATAAAAGGGTGTATTTGGGATTTGGTTACAATTTGCTAACAACTTTGAATCATCAATATCTGAGTTAACAGAGAGAATGTAGATTTCCTCCCATTTCCTCCTTCATCAGTTTTCTTTTGATTTTGTTCTGTTCATTAAACTTGGGGAAAATATCATGTTTCTTTTCGATGGGTTCAGCCACAGCTAATTATTAGTTTTGTTAAGTTTTCCGATTTTTTAATTTAATTTTTTTTTTTTTGCTAAAATTGGGTCATGAAACTGATAGCTCAGAATTATGTTCAAATTCTCTAAAGTTCCCTCCTATACGGTTAAATTCCGGAAATTTTCTCTAGAGAAGGGGGAGTGGACGCCACACCCCCAGAAGATGAGAATACAATCCCCCCCCCCTATTTGTAAAACTCACATGGGTGCCCTTGTAAACCCCAGCCTCTAATTCATTACTGTGGAAGGAGAAACCCACATTTAACCAAAGATAAATGTTTATGCCGTACTAGGAATCAAACCCAGGAGCATTCGTTAGTTGGGTCATACAAGCTACCAGCTGATCTAAGGTTTCCGACTTGAAAGCACTAAAAATTGTTAAGGAAACTTTGACTGTATTTATGTTCGAAGTGAAATTTAAAAAAAAACCTTAAAAGTTGAAAATAGCCCTAGAAGAAATGGTCAATTCTTTGTGCTAATTCCTCAGTTGTCCAACAGGTTAGCTCAGTCAGTAGTATATCTGCACTATTATTATTATTATTATCATCATCATTAGGTGTTCTGTCTTACGACAGGTCCATTCCTTTTGCCCATAACTTAGACCTTCAATGCGAACTGTCCTCTGCCTCCTTCAGTTCCCAGAATGTTCTTCTTTCCTTCAAGTAATCCTTACTAAAATCCTCTTTCCCTCAACCTTTCCTTCTATGACGTCCTACAGAAGACAGTTCCTCCTAAGGATGTGTCCGACCCAGTTTGCTTTATACCGAAGAATCACATCCAAAATGGTTCTCTTCTCACCACACTCTTCATTTATCACCCTGTCTGTCTCTCCACTCGATCTTCTCAAGTCTTCTCCAGCACCACATTTCAAAGCTCTCCAAGTATTTATTTTCCATCTTCCTCAAAGAGTCCAAGTCTCTGCTCCATACAGCACGATGATCCAAATGTAGCATTTCATCAGTTTCTTCCCCAGTTCCAAACGCAACTTTCTGGTCAGCAGTAACCTCTTCTTGTTGAAAGCTTCCTTGGCCATGGCAATCCTCGACTTAATTTCCTTGGTGCAGCTACTTGGTCAGCAGACTTCCCAGGTACTTGAACTGCTTTATGTTTTACAATTCCTGGTTTCCAATTTTTATTTTCAGCAGCTCTTCATTTTTTTGAAATCCCATCATTTTTGACTTCTCAATGTTGATCTTCATGACATATCTTTTCCTTGTCTCCTCTAGTCGGTCCATCAATTCCTGCAACTCTTCTTTATTTCTGGCCAGTAATGCAAGATAATCTGCGTATTGTTGATGACGCGTCTTCCTGTCCTGAAATTGCCACGCCCCTTTAGGGCTTCCCTGACCAGCCACTCCTTGCCTGCATAATGAGATTAATTACCAAACAGCTGGCGGCTATGTCTGTTCTATATTTAATTTAGTTTATAAGTCGTATTCTGATATAATCAGTCGTTTCAGAAAGTGCACGTTAAATACCTCAAATTACAAAAATAATTCTCAGGGTGATTGAACCAGATTTGACCCCATAAAGTTCAATCCCCGCTGAAAAGATCCCATATCAAGTTTTCACAACTCTCTCTCCTATGAAAAGGTTTATCCTGAGGGAACATTGGAGCACGATTCCCCCCCCCCCCCCCCCCCNCCCCTGACCCTTTCAGCCTTTCATCCCGAGGTAACCAGACTTGACATATTTTACCAACCCGATCACGTAAAGGCCACTCTAATCCCCCTCTCCTCCCTACAACCGCTATGTTCGGGTCACATACACACTCTCTCCTTCTGAAAACACAACATCTGGAATTACTGTTCTGTTCTGTTCTGTTCTGTTCTCTAGCTCAGATAATCCGATTATTGTCTTTGGAGGTTCCTGTTCCTTTTCAAACATCGGCTTTAGTTTCACAACACTTGGGCGTCAGCGTTTATTCTGAACAATTTGATAGCCATACCCCCCTTCGCTACCCCTTCTTTTGACAGAGGGGTGGGAGGGTTGAGTGGGGGGGAGAAAATAAAAAATAAAAATTAGGAAATTTAAAAATAGTTGAAAATATCTATTCGTCAAGTTGTTCTACCCATACGCATGCGAACTAATTACGCTGATGTGTTTAGGATGAGGAAGATGTAATTTATAATTAGTATACCTGAGTTTACATGGAGGATTGTAAAACCATTTTAGGAGGTAAAAACCTCCCTCGGTACACCAGACTGGGATTCGAACCCCTATTAAACTACGCTTTGGAGTCATTTTGACCAACATCGGCGGCCGCGTGGTCTAACGCGCCTAGTTTCGTGTTGAGCCAGACTGCCTATGATGGGGAGATCGAGGTTTGAATCTCAGTCAGGTGTAGTGAGGGTGGTTTTTCCAAAATGGTTTTCCACGCTCCCTTCATAAAAATGCTGGTACAATTCCTATAAATATAACCTTCCTAATCCCTAAAAGCCATTTGCGTAATTAGTACAAAAGCGTATAACTCAAACGGGTAGTAAGACGCAGTGCTAATATATATATATTCATTATAATAGTATACATTTACTTTCCTCGCAACTTTCTACCCATCCAGGCTGTCCGCGGGGGAGAGAAGAGGAAGATATTATTTTCAAAAATATTTTCACATTTGCGTGGAGGGAGAATGAAAACCCACTTAGAAAAATAAAAAAAACTGTATTCATGGTTAGGTATCTAACCCTAGTCTTCCGTCACAAGAAAACCAAATTAAACTATGTTGACATCTTAACCCGCGTGCCCACCAATACAGGTATCACACTTCCTTTAGAATGGTTCGCCGAAAAATGACAAGAAAACAAAATTATTTTTATTTGGATCAAAGATGGGAAATAAAATTTAAATATATTTGAATAACATTTTTATTTTCATTCTCAGTTCCTTTTTTTTCCCCCGTGTTTTATTTAATAAATAACACAACTTGAGGTCAAACCCACTTCACATGTATGGAATAAATATACAAGATGTTCTTAAAACATAATAGACCTACACACACTTGAATTGTGTACAGTCTCGGTCATAAACAGTGGCAGCCTTGTGTTGTTCTTTTTTCTGAGTTTCACTTAACTGTCCACATTTTATGACTGATACTGTACCGCCAGTTCTTTTGACTATAATTTTACGTCTCCCACCGGGATTCAAACCAAAAACTTTCAAAGAAAAATATATGTCTCGATCAGTTTATCATCTTTTGTCTCACATAACCTTGAAACTCTCTCGGGTCATTAGCGCCAGGTCCCTACTGATTGTAGTGTACAAAGGACGGTGTAGATCAATAGCGTGGAACACAAGGTATGCAACATGACACGCAAAGAACCGATCGGAACGGAATTGAGACGAGGAACTTGCTTGAGGTTTGGTTCCTTGAAGAACAGAGGTGTTTGTATTGTGAAGGAGCCCATGGACTGTCAAGTATGCTTGGATCGGTGGTAGAGTCTGTTAATGACAGGTTTTTACCTGGATGACAGTTCAAAAATCATATATTTAGGTTTTGGGTTGTCATCACTTGTAAAAGATCACTGTTTTGTCATAAATGTTAAGGTTAAGGTGGTTCGGATCCCACGTTAAACTGTAGGTCCTCCATTTCATCTCACAATCACCCTACCATTACACATTAGCGTAAGTGCGTACAACCCGAACGAGTAGTTAGACGTTGTGCTAATAATAATAGTTAAGTAAGGTTTTTGTTGTTGTTTTTTAACTATCAAAAACTGCTCAAAACCCGACACTAGAGAACAAACACAAACGTTACTGGCTGGGGCCTCGGTGGCCGCATGGTCTGACGCGCTACTCTCGCAGTAGACTATACTGCCGAAGACGGGAATATCGAAGCTCAATCCAGGTTGGGTACAATTAGGGCGGCTTTTCTAAAATGGTTTTCCAGTTTTCCTCAACGCAAATGTAGGTGCACCCCTCTAAAACTAAACCTTCCTAATCCCTAGCACATTAGTGTAATTAGTATATAGCGTGCATTCCGAACGGGTAGTAAGACGCAGTGCTAAAAAATATTAATACTGACTGGGTCACTAGTAATTTTGTCTTATGAAAATGGGACACAAATTAAAAAAGTTTAAGAACACGTGATCTAGAGGGAAAAAACTTTTTTTAATGAACGTACAAATACAGCTTTAATGTAATATCAACTCTCATTTCTCCCTTGCGCAGTCGGTTTAGTCCGATATTGTTCTGAGGTCAGGGTTGTGATCCCAACCGGGTGCTTGGAAGATTATTTTTGTCCCAGCTTGAGGGGCTTGAAGCACTTTCACGGAGGGGGGGGGGGGCTTGGAACAATTAGGAAATAACATTTAAAAATCAGCTAAGAATTGAAGATATTTATTTCGATCCTTTCTCCAAATTAAGATAAATTTTTTTTGTGGTATTGGCAACCCTTCCTGCCAGTTTTAATTATTAATATATAAGGCTACCAACCAAAAGTAAACTCTCATGCACATTCACATGTTTATTTTCAAGCCCGCAAGCCTCGGATTCACCCTCCTGATTTCCCTCTCCATCCTACCCCTCAGCTACCATTGAGGCAACGTGCAACACACAACCAAATTTCCAAATCTTGACTCTCATAAAAACTAAACAACGTTATAGACCTGAAGTGATTTGCGGTGATCTCTGTCAAACATCAAACCCTAATATTCAAGAACTTGTGAAAACAAAACCATTGCTACCATTTTACTTCCGGTGTTACGTAGATTTTTGTCCAGAATAGATAATTTACTAGGAAACAAAACTTTTAAGATTATCTTAGTAATCATCCAAAGAAATAGAGGGTGGGGCGTGGGAATCTTACAATCCATCGAGGAGGGCGTCAACTTAAAAACTTTGGTAACCACTGGTTTACGTCAGTGATATTCAACCTCTTTTGTTCGCACACCCCCAGGTATAAATTATATCCAACTTTGTACCCCCAAAAATTGTTGGTGCCTAATGGGAGCTATTCGTTTTCTATCGTCTAAATCTAAAGTCAATTAAATCCAAAATAATGAAGTTTTAAATTATATATATATATATTGAGAAGCTCAGGTGGACAGACAGGGTGACAAATGAAGTCTTAAGAAGAGAACCATTTTGGATGTGATTCTTCGGTACAAAGCAAAGTGGATTGACACATCCTTAGGAGGAACTGTCTTCTGCATGACGTCATAGAAGACAAAGTTGAGGGAAAGAGGAGCTTAGGAAGGAGGAGGATTCAAATATTGGATGACTTGAAGGAAAGAAGAACATTCTGGGATCTGAAGGAAGAGGCAGAGGACAGGGTGTATTGGCGGTCTAAGTTCACTGACTGTCGTAAGACAGAATATCTAGTAATAATATTGTTTTATTTTGTTTTATTTTACGTACCCCTTACCCCCGGGTTGAATACATTATACAACAGATCAGAATCATATCGTCCACATTCTTACCAAATTAGTGGAACTGTTCGGATAACCCAGAAGGATAGTAAGATGGAAATCACAGGATTTACAAAATTTACCTTAGGGTGTTTTTTTAATGTTGAATATTTCATTGAAGCTTTATAACTAAGTAGATTTCCTCCCGAGTGCTCGGGCAATTTTTTATCACATGACACTTATTGCTTGTCCCTCGTAGGCAACCCCCTGCCAGCCTCCTTGGTGGATTTGGAAATGAGAAAAAGGGGGGGCAGAGGAGATTCTGACAGTCAATCCGACAGGACGGGAGAGTGGCTGAAGGCTGTAAAACTAATTAACGTGATGAGCCTTCACAAAGCGTGCAGACAGACATACTGACATCCGAGCTGGCACCTTAGTTCCCAAATGGCGTAAGTCAAAAAGTATCGAGTTTGGATTGATATCAGAAATATATTCTGGAGAGTGTATTTTATCTATCACTGGGAGCAGCACATAGTCGGTGTGGTTAACGAAACGGCCGTACGTTTGGGAGAACAAAGTAGTATATCATAAGAATATTATAATTCTTTCAATAGGGGCACCAACATTTTAAATCCGCCACTGTTATTAGGTACTACAACTTTATAATGTTAAGTTATTTCGTTTCTCAAATAGTTGAGATATGATCAGAGTTGAAAATTTATGTTTATGTAAAGTAACCTTAAAGTAATTTTCATGTGGAAATGAGAACCACTATTTTGTTTGTAATGTTAAACAGTGCCTAGATGCAAAATTTAATAAAAATCGTAAGAGTTTATTTTGAGATTTTTTTTTACACTTCAGTAAACTATTCTTAATTTTAGGGTTGAATATCTAATTCCAAAAATTCCTCGGGGGGGG
>CABFWO010002921.1:23704-40689 GCA_902155825.1 Timema genevievae
AGCTTGTTACAACTGTACCTGTGATATGTTCTCCCCCACTCTGTCCCCATTTTACCAGGGTAAGCAGAGCTTGTTACAACTGTACCTGTGATATGTTCTCCCACACTCTGTCCCCATTTTACCAGGGTAAGCAGAGCTGGTTACAACTGTACCTGTGATATTGATACTTGACTATTGAGTGATCTACAAAGTAATGAGAACAATTCACAGGTACAGTTTAAACTATCTCTGCTTACCCTGGCAACATTCCACGACAAGACACTGATGTATACATAAGCTAGTGTACATTTATGAAACATATATATGTTATGTTATATTTATATTATTCCTCTATGAGGACACAATCTAAATATGAGGATGGACAGGATGGGTCGGAGGACGTTGGAACACAAACAAAAACTAGAACAAGACACAAACTTAGAGCAAGTGTTTTGTGTTTTATAAACGTCTAATGTTAACTTCACTCTAACTTAAAGGTTTTCAAAAATATTTGAACAATTTTGTTTTTAAATTCTTATATGAAGAGTGTTTATTGTGATGACAAGATGATATGTTTGTTTTTCTGATGAAAACTTACTTAAGGGTAGTTTACTGAGAAAATATTTGTAAAATTTTTGTTCAAAGCTACAGTAGCCCCATGGCTTCTTTGGTGCAGACTGACAGCTGAGGGCTTTGAAAAGTTACCAGACCAAATTATGTATCCCTACGTCGAACCATATGATCTGCAAAAACATATGTTTAGAAGGTGTCACTTCTGACAGTCAAAATTTAGGTATATACCTAACTGTTGACTGTCAGAAGTCAGCTGTGAACTGTCAGTCAGCACCAAAGAAGCCATGGGGCTACTGTATTATACAATGCGTGGGAAAGTTTCTGTACTTTAATGTCGTAAAGTCTATTTTTACTATCCACCCTATGTATAGTTGTTTTTTTTTCCACGAGCACAAACATACATTTTAGTCCTTGGTGAAATTAATGTTTAACATTTTTGACAATCTTTTAAAAAAAAAAAGTTGGTCCAACCAAAATGTAATAAAACTTTCCTTTATCGTGAATTCTCAACTCAAAACACAGCTACTTCCCTGTAGTTAATTTTCAGTCCTCCCTTTAAGCCCCACCCCTCCCCCACACCACCTCCCCTTGTAGGCGTTTTGGGGCTATCTCTCCTTCTATCTAAATTCACGATATTTTCGCGCCAATTTCATCATTTCTCACGTCTAGGAAGGCGCCTTCCAGCCCCCCTACCCCACTAAAACTTCCACTCAAGTGTCAACTAACTAAGATTACTTAACGACATGATAATTAAGTGAATTCATTAAAACTTGATTCAAAGTTTACCGAAGAATTAACAAGTTTAACGTCAGTGAACATCCATCGAAACCAATTACCAGAGACTAAAGAACGTAATACAACAGAGGGCTGACTTTTTGCTCTGCCTTATTTTAAACAAAAATACGCTTTTAACGTCCAGAGGTGTTTTTTTTAATATATACTCTCTCAAGAGGAGGAATTTAATTTGAAAGTCTAATACGATTTTAGTCATTTTACTTAAAGATGAGATTAAATATTCGGATTTTAGTCATTTTACTTTAAAGATGAGACGAAATATTCGGTAAAATGTTGAACTTCATCCTTTAACCTAATTTTGTATAAGAAATTAGTCTACAAAAGCAGTTGTGTGTTTGTTTATATAGGCTTGTATACAGGATGTTCCAACACTGGATGTACAGAACATTACATACAGTAGTTAAATTGCGTGTATTGTAATGTCACAGTATTATTAGTAACATCTAAAGGCTCTCGTAAAATATTTTGGTCTCATTTATTCACTTTTTAACACGACAGGGAAACAATTTGATTGTTTGGTTACAATTTAATTTGTTGGTTGATTAAATTTATTTAGGTAGCTTAAATTATTACTAACCAAAGTGTTAGGTGGATAGTAGGGCAAAGTGGAACAAACGTCATATTTTTATTATTTTCTCATTCAAAAATTAACAACAACAAAATCTTCCAGCCATTTTCAGACTTGTAAATTCTTCTTTTCAAAACGAGTGAAATATTAATATTATATATAAATATTATAAAATAGCATTATTAAAAACCAAAGTGTGAAATTTTTTCTACTTTGCCTCACTGCAGGGGGCGTGGGGGGGCAAAGTGAAATAGGTTGTGGGGTATTTGAAATCGTCTTTAATATACTATTAATGTAGTCCACTTTATTACATCCTATCCCTATCTTGAGCTTTTTTTGCCAGTCCACCTCATTACACCCTATATATATATATATCTATCTATTAGTTCAATCCAATCTACCTCACTACACCCTATCCCTACCTTGGGCTATACAGTCCACCTCATTACATCCTATCCTTAACTTGAGCTAATTCTATCCAGTCCACCTCATTACACCCTATATCTCTCAGGTCTATTCTAATGCTATCCTCCCATCACCCACACAATATCTGGTTATTAGTACAGGGTATATAACTCATCATCACGTAGCCCCCTCTATTCTTCACTATAATTTTAAGTCTTAGTACACAGGATGGGGAAAGATAAATAAAATAAAATGCGCTACCGTTCGCCTGGAGAGTTGTTGAATAAATGATCGTGTTGAGTTAGGAATAATCCCCAGCTTACCGTGGAAGTCCGTTCCAAGAGCACACCTTACACCCCCCTGCCGGTGATATTCACAACTAATCCAACGTCTACGTGCTCTAAGGACCAAGGAAATGAAATCTCTGGCCACAACTGTATAGTGCTGTGAGGCTCTAAGTTGATACAGGCTTGGTGGGTTGCATGCTTTACAGGCGCACACACATCAAAAATAAGCTGTATGTAGTTAGTTATAAACTATTTCAAAATATTCTTACGAATAAATATAGCTGACAGAAATGTGATTAGATCTAACTTTACGTGTTCATACGTTAAGTCATATAAACTTTGACTAGAAATAAAAACTATAGTAACATTTGTTTTATTTGCGAATTTTATTGCACATTTACAAAAATCATTTCAATAAAAGAAAAACCTTATCATTTAGAACATTTTACAACTCTATTAATTATACTAAAATGTTCTCAATATCATATTCTATAAATTTAAAACTGACACCTAACTAAGAGAATCAAACCCGGAACCTTTGGCATAGTATGCCAATACACTACCCACCGAGTAATCCAGGATTCGTCCCCTGCTCACCCTCATCTCATCAGGACAAGGAAAGGATGTACTATTAGTACATTCGGACGTCCCCTGGATAACGGTACATCAGTACTGGATAATATTTCCCTAAACTGTGCTACGAGTGATGTAGCCCATACGCGCAATATTTATATTGGAGCCAATGATTTCCACACGTCCATCACAGACTCTGCCTTAAACTATGAGTGAAGAATTACCCTGGGCACAAGAATAATCCCGGATATCTTAGTGGTAGAGTATTGTCGTGCTAAAACAAGGGTCCTGGGTACGATTCCCGTATCAAGGTGTCATTTTTCAAATAAATGAAACCAAACGGACATTTACGTCATTACAATGATTTACACATTGTGTGTTGATATACACTATATACTTAGTTTGTAAGTCGTGTGCTAATAATAGAATCCTGTGTATAAAAAGAGTATATTTCTCTTAGTACCTCATCGTTCGGGTTATAGTCCTATATATTAATTACGTTTATGGTTTAAGGGATTAGGAAGGGTGAAGGGTAACTTTACCCAAGACACAAAAAAGAAATATATATTCGTGACGTTTTACCTGCCCTAAATTCCTGAAGCCGTACTTGCTACCAATCTCGTCCGCCGAACGTCCGCCCGTCTGTATGTGGACTGCGAACTGGTTGTGGTAGACAGTCTGCTCATGACCATACACTAACAGCAGCGTGGAGAATAGGACTATACCGCTGGTCATCAAACACACTTCGGACAGCTCCGGCATTTTGAAAATGTTCGGGGGGGGAGTAATGACGGCGTGGATTAGAGAGAGAGAAGGAAATTATGTTTGGTTTAATTAATCATAACGTGCTCAAGAAATTTAAAATAGAGTTAATAAAATGGTTGATTTATTATTGGAGGTAGTATCCGGGTTGTCGATTGATTTAAACAAACTTGTTCTTAAAAATCTTCAATAAAAGTAAGGTAGCTTGTTTATTTATTGTTTACCATAAAAATTTGCTGTGTTTATTTCGTGAAAAACTTTCCTCAACCAGCAGTGACTGAAACGCGTGACGAATGTTTTTGTTGTTTTGTTTTTTTTCAGTTTATTTCGACAGTTGACGCGTTGTCGCTGACGTTCAATAGATGCGCGCCTTAAGAGGAACGGACAAGCCTGACGGAAAAAAGGGGGCGTGTCTCTGAACTATGCATGCATGCACACCGCTTCACTAATTCGACCAATCTGTTTGCGAGCCGTCATTATATCACACGCTCTCGACCAACCGAATCAGCAGCGATGGTTTATTAGTAAGTGATCCGTGACGCTCGTCAGAAAAGGTCGATCCGATACATTGATGAGAGGCGTCCATGACGTCACCTTTCCTTCCTTCCTTATCCCCCCGAGAAACACCTTGGACCAAGGGTTCCGTCGAACTGAACTCCTCGCGTTTTAGGATACAGGGATAGCTGATCCATTTGTAGCCCTCCCTCCACCCCCGGCCCTTCCAAGTCTTGGAGTCTGCGCAGTGGACATTCTTTTACCCCCCCGCTCTGCGTATGCGCACATGATGGCAGAGGCTAAATAATCTCTAGTACGTCCTCCTCGTCACGCAGGGAACATGAATGAAAGGGAATAATTTATCCCGAGGAAGAGAATGTTAATCGAATTTTTGTTAAATTGGGTCATTGGTCGTATGCCCCCCTAGCCCCCCAAGGCGCTAACCCCCCCACCCTCCAGTAGACTGTGTTGGTTATATTTTGCACAGTAAGGTACAATGAGTTCATAGTTAAAGAAGGGTGGTCTCAGGTGCTAATACAGTAGGTCCTCGGTTTAAGCTAGTTCTAGTTACATACACTCGAGTTACGCGGATTTGAGTTACATGGATTCCAGTTACACGGATTCCAGCTACGTGGACTCAAGTTAAGTGGATTTGAGTTACAGTAATTTGAGATTATTTGAATTTCTAGGATTCAAGTTTAGTGGATTCGTAGATATGGCGTTTCGGAACTTGGACTTACGACTAGCAAAGTATATATCGAGCGTCGTTTTAAACATAAAAATAATATTCAAATAAAGTATTTTTACCTGCTTCAGTGGCCGCATGGTCTAAGGCTTCAGCCCCCCTTATCACCTATTTATGGACGCCCATGTATGTTACTAGGTGTTTTATGAAGGTAAACTAGCAGCTATCATTGTGTTAATATTAATAGCTACCATTACTAATTTTATAAACCTCTAGTATAGCTCTTGCTATTATTAATTGATAAATTTGCAGATAAATTGTTAAGCTTTGATTGATTTCACATTATTGACTGAACTTCTATGGAAGAAATACAGTTTCTTCTTTCTTTTTTCTTTTTTTACAATAAATAATGCCACATCTTTGTGTATTGCTATTTATTATTTCCAAGACAAGTAATTTAATAGTACGGTAATGTATTACCTCCTCCATATCAATATTGATAAATTTGAATGTATGCGTGTATTGTATCACTTATTAGATGACAGTCGCACTTATTTCCGTCAGTCTATGACCTTGACATATCCTATGGGACAAGTGTTGATTTGGGTTTGATTTTTTTAAATACTTACTATAGGAGAAATTGAAAGTTTAGGACGACTAACAATAAATCATTGTTATTTGTTGCACCCTTATTGATTAATAGAAAATAAATCACCACTTGGTTTCTTTTACTGAAAATTAAAATATCAAAGTTTAGTATAACTGGTCTTTTAAAAAGATTATTATATAAGATTTAATGTAAATCGATTAATTTACTATTGGACTGTGTTGAATTTATTGGTACTCGCTATTGAAGACGAGCAAGTGTCCAATTTGATTTAACCAACAATACAGAATTAACCAGTAGAGGGACACGAATAACAATGGAATAGGGTGACCTGGTGGTCTAGTGGTAAGGTGTCAGACTTCTATGCTGGGGTCCGAGGTTCATTCCTCGGTCCCGGCACAAATTTATCTGATTGCCAAACCCTTCCTTCACCTCTGACAAGACGTGTATTAATCACAACTTGAGAATGTGTGGAATGCCAGGCCTCCACCGTGGTTCGGATTCCACGTTAAACTGTAGGTCCTCCATTTCATCTCACAATCACCCTACCATTACACATTAGCGTAAGTGCGTATAACCCGAACGGGTAGTAAGACGCGGTGCTAATAATAACAATAACAATGTAATAACTTGGAGTGCTCACTCAGGTCTAGCCCCCTCTTATAGCCCCGGCTTGGCCGCGTTTCGACACTCCCAAGCCATTTGCCACATTATTTGAATTTTAACCAATGAGGGACTGGTATTTTCCACATTTGTAGGACAATCTTATTCATGTTTATTGTGCTTCAACAAAACCTCCTTGGTTTATTAGCTTATACGGCGATATCTTTCAACCAGTTTGTACTAAGTGCTATCCAGCTTCCGCTGTGTTGTGATTAATGCAAGTGCAACATGGATATATATCAATAGACTATTAAGATCACTCTGTATACCTAAAAGGGTAACAAATCAACGATTACGTCATTGTAGTTAAATGTAATTTCGTTTCCAATTGATCACAATGTATATTTGGACTGTGTTAATATTAATTCAAATAGGTTACACTGATTTTGTTTAAATGTTTGAAACTGAAAGTTTTCATTTATATAAACAAATTTAACGTATCTTGAAATTGTTAGATGATTAAAAATGAATAGGTTAACCTTGCCGATTAGAATATACAGCGCTAGTGGCGGCAAAGAGGTATACTTAAAATATTAAACGTTGTTTTGAAACAGAAATGAAATTCTTATTTGCGTGTACGGGTTGTTAATGTTTGCTTAGCAGTTACTCACTTTTTATTTGCCACGTATATAAATAATGTAGAAGTTTTTTCAATGTGGGTGGTTTGAGGAATATTAGTTGATTAATATTTAATATAAAATTGGATTGATAACTAGGGTTATTTCAAGTTAGTATACTGTTTTCATTAATTGGCATCATGAAGTCCATACCTCAAAACATCAATCACGGGATGATGAAAATACAAACAACAATGCCCGGACAATTTGAAGTATGGAAACGCCAATTTTACCCCGATTTACTTAAAGATTCTCTCCAAGTTGAACAACCAGGTAATACAGACAGCATCGATTGGACAGCTGACTTATTTGATACAGCTTACTTGCCAAACGATGTGCCCGCGGATCAGGTGAGAAGTTATATTTTGACCAACAAACAAACACAGATTTTGTCTACGCTTGTTCCGGATGAAATCATTAACTTTAAAGATTTCAGCAAGAAAATGACTAGTAGATTTGTTGGCGTTCTGCTCTTCGCTGATGTTTCAGGCTACACCGCTCTTTGCGAGATATATAATAACTCCGGTAAAGGAGGTGTCTACCGGCTGACAGCCACACTAAACGGCTACATTGGGTCCATGGTAGAAGTTATATATTCTAGAGGCGGAGACGTCTTGAAATTCTCAGGTGACGCATTCCTTGCCATCTGGAGGGTAAAGAGAGATGATATCATCTCCCACGTCGTCCATGATGCTTTATGCTGCGCCCTTTTCATCCAGCAGACGCTAGATGTCAAAGTTTTCCTCAAGGTGAAACTAGCCATTTCCGCGGGAAACATAACGTTCACCGTGATTGGGGATGATTTGAGTAGGCATTATGTTGCAATAGGAACCCCTATAGATGATGTAAAGCGTGCGGAACATTCTTGTGTTTCCGGAGATGTAGTCCTTTCCGATTCTGCTTTCGGTCATTGCGATTCTTCCAACTACGAATACATGTATAAAGATGCGTCCAATGTCAAAGTGACTCGCGTGCTGTATAACCCTCGAGCGAGTAAGAGGCAAGTCGTACAGCAAAAGAGGAACGTTGGGATGTTATTAGACATGCAGGAAAAGAAGCGTAATATGCCTTTTGATCAACTATCGCCCGATGATATGACTGAGAGCGCAGCAAGCATCGATCCCAATAGAATTGTCAGAAAGCCACCCATTCGACCTTCTGTCTTGGATGCGGCAAAACGTCAGCTCGGCGCGCAACTGAGAGCGTTTTGTATCCCACCCATTGTGCAGCAAGTTGATGCTAACCAGCCCCTCGAGTTCTTAACTGAAATGAGGCAAGTTACAGTCATGTTCATTAACCTAATTCCTTGTGCATCTTCCTTTCAACAGCTCGTTTTAAACGTGGATGAAGCTTATTGTACAGTGTTACGTTTAGTTCGGAGTGCTATGGGGTGTGTGAACAAGGTATCCCTCTTTGATAAGGATGTGATGGCCTTGGTTATCTTTGGCCTGCGGGGCTACAAGCATGAGTCGGAGAGTGAGAGCGGTTTAAAGTGTGCATACAACGTGCGCAAGTCTCTGAGTGAACTTGAAGGTTGGCAGTACGTGTCAGTAGGAGTCACAACAGGGATGGTGTACTGTGGAGTGGTGGGTCACCCACTTCGAAGAGAATACACTGCTATCGGCGCACCTGTAAATATGGCAGCTCGCATTATGTGCGCATACCCCGGCAAGGTCACTTGTGACCAGACCACTTTCTTACATGCCAAACTTCCTCCGAGTAACTTCATTCTTCAAGAACCCAAGGAACTCAAAGGTATAGGAACTGTGGGACCAATATACGAGTATACGGAGGATAAAATAAGGCCGTTTGAATCTTCTGGCGAGGAAGAAATTTACCCACTATTGGGTAGAAATAAACAGATGGAAATGTTCCGTGAGTTACTTAGAGATCTAAACAACAAATCTCGTAGACACTCCGGCCTCCTTATCACAGGAGAAGCACAGATTGGTCGGTCTCGACTGCTTGATGAGATGGTCTCAGAAGCTAGAATGCAAGATATACCAACTGTGGTTGCAATGCTTAACGCTTTTCACTCGTCTACCCCCTACGCTGCCATACAACAAATATTCAATAAGGTATTGAGTTTAAAAGAGTTCTCATCAGCTCTAGACAGAGAAGAAGCCATTATTTCGTTATTGGGTAGTGACGTCTCAAGAGAAAGCTTGTGTTATTTGAATGACGTTATGCAAGTCAAGTTTATGCATAGCCGAAGCTTTCTGTCCGATTCATTGGACATAAGAAAAGCAAAAACCCTCAAGATGTTCACCAAGCTTATATGCTCAAGTTCCAATCAGTTAGTTATAGCAATCGATGATGTGCATCATATGGACCAACACTCGTGGGATCTAATGATGGCTGTGATTGAAGGTGACTTTGTAATCGTTGCTATGACCATGTACACAGGCCGACGAGTTTCCAAAAGATCCCCTGCTGACGATGCATTGTCTAATGGCCGGGTAGTCAAAGCCCGCCTGAGTGGTCTGCTCCCCAGTTTAATGGCCCCGTTGGCGTGTCAAATGCTCAATGTACAAGCAATAGATAAGGAGTTGGAATCAATAATTCAAAACAAGAGTGGAGGTAATCCTGGCTGGGTCAAAAGCTTCCTGTTGTCTTTGATAGAAAGTGGGGGTCTGGAAATGATTTCAATCTCTCAACAAGACGAGACTAAGTTAATATCGCTAGCTATCCCTGATAGCACACTTCTAATAAAAAGTATCGCACATTCTTTATTTGAACTTGACCAAGACCAAGAAGATTGTATTCAGGCTTATTTAATTGCCCCCGGCTTTGATATAAAGGAAAAACTATTGCCACAGAATGTCGAGGCAATGATCATGACAGCGTTTGATTGTCTTACTCCATACGAACAGCTGCTGTTGAAATGCGGCTCGGTGTTGGGACATTCTTTTCCACGCAACATGCTAAGTGCCATCATGCCCAAGTCAACGCCTCATCAGACTGCAAGGGCCGTAAAACGCTTGTTTGAGATGCGAATGATTGAGTGTAATGGGCGCCCCAGCATGAAGATGGAGCAGGCAAGTTACACTGTCCACTCAATTCGCAACACACTAGTCAGCCAAGAACGTACTCCCACTTGTTACTGTGACATAAAACCAGATTTGCCTCCAGAAGAAGCAATTCGCCTACCAAAATATGCTTTCTGCCGTTTACTTCATTTCAGAATACCTCTTTTTCGAGACATTACATATGAGCTACTTCCTGGGAACCAAAAGAAGGAATTTCATGCGAGGGCAGTGAATTTTCTGGAGAAAGAGGCTCACAAGTGTGCCTCTTGTGGAGGGGGAGAATTTACAGATACGTCTGGCTTGACAAACAGTCAGCAAAATATAACGGTGGAAGAACACGAAGAAGAAGTAGAAGTTGAAATTGTAACATCAAAAGAAGAGGTAGTCGATGAACAAGATGCTTTTGTTGCTCCAAGAGGCAGTCAAGAAGCACTCGTGTCCAATAAGATATCTCCATTTAAAGAAAATATAGCCACCTCTTCCTTCAGCAAGTCGGCTCCACAAGATATATCTCAATCACCACTGATTGAAGAAAAGAGTGATCAAACACCAAATCCAATGAAAAAAACTAAAGTAAACCAATCAAATGCAAGTAAATCATGTATGTCAATTGAAAGGAACTTTCCGAATGTGGATTTCAGAAATTGCGAGTGTCCATTAATTCTCTCTGGGGTGTATCAGCAGCTTATCAATCATTGTTCAGCTGCAGGTCTGAAAGAGAAGCATATAAAATTTCTCATCGAGTCTGGGGCTGCAGCCATCGAAATAGGAAACAACACACAGGCTCTTCAACTCCTCGAGGAGGCTAATCAACTTAGTAGATCAAGAGCTGAAGGAGATAGCGAGTCGCGACCCATTTCTCAGTCACAGCTGCGCTTCAACCTCGGAAAGATACGCACCCTTACAGGACAAGCCTACTTACAACTGGGCCAACTGAAGGAAGCCAGATCCCACTTGGTTAGCGCCCTTTCTCATTTCGGCACTCAATTCAGGAAATGGGGTTTGTGGGCTCGTTTTGAACTAACAAATCAACAATTGAAACAATGGTTGAAACAGCAGTGTCCACTTGTGTTTATTGGGACTAGCGATGAAAGTAAAGCGATATTGTGTAACGAAGTGGCAAACACTTTATCCCATCTCTGCAACCTGTTCATGTTGCAGCAGAATTGGTTGTGGTCTAAAGTCGCTGCTTTGGAGGCTCTTAACTTTTCCCTTCGGTCCAATAGCAGCCTTATAATGATGTGCGTGGCCTATTCTAACTTGATAGACGTATGCCACCACTATGGAGAACTAGAATACTGTCGTCTCCTAGAGAGAGCAGCACTAAGAAAGTGTAAAAAAATGTTCACAGGTAGAACGGCACTGGAGCTTATGGCCCTTGGAAGATTATACAATGCCACTTTCAACTCCAGACTTCTCCGAGGAGAACTCAATTCAGCCGTTTATATAGGCTTCAAGACTCTTACTATTAGCAGCCGAGTATTTGCAAATAACGTCAAGCTATTTGTCATTCCCTTGCTGGTCCAAGGACTTGTGTGCACACACCGGCTGGATGAAGCTGTCGACCTACTGAAAGAGCTTGCGTTCACGTCGAAGGAGGATTTGGACCAGACGTATATAACCTGGTACTACGCTTTGTGTCTTGACCTGCTTCTCGACGGGGGCTTCACTCTAGAGGCCTATGTCAATTGTCACGCGTTCAGCGAAGGACTCGTGGGCCATGGAGGGTCGGCGCCTTCCGGAGGGGTGATGAGGGATTCAGATTCACTCAAGCGACTCACAGTCAACCTCTGGCTGTGGGCGCTCAGGAACGAAAAGTGGGAAGAGGCAGATAAATGTCAGCAAGACTCCAATCCAGTGATAGACATGGATGACTCATACTCTAATTTAATGACCGCCCTAAAATATATAGAATGCCTGTTAATCAGCCTCACAAAACACATAAACAGCAGAGCATCCCTCCAAACCAAGCATATAAACTCTATGGCTCATAAATTATTCAAGAAACTCAAGAACGTATCCAAAAAATGTAAAGCAATAATTCCCAGATATCTACATATGAAAGGTTATTACCAGTTCATACGAAACAGGAGAGTGAGAGGTCTTCAAAAGCTGAGAGAAGGAAGGCGGATCAGTGTTGAACAAGGGAATGTTCTGGAAACAGCATGGATCGACCACAGCACCAGCGTGTGGACCAAAAAGTTTGACTCGGCCTTGAATTCTTTGGGAACTGACTTCTGGAAACATCACAGCAAGAGCCAGCAGAGTCTTAACTGGCATCATTTTCAAATGTACAAGTGGTCGGCTGTGATGTTCTCTTTGCCTCTTCCGTCGATACCTTTGTGATCATTTTCATGCACAGTAAAAGTTGGAAAAAAATTAAATGGAAAATTACTCAAAAATGATGTATGAGTATGATAAAATTAATATGTTACTAATTTATTATTTGTCTTTCGTTTGATAACCATCAGTATTCATAACTAAGTTGATAAGTATTTTGATTACAGATCTAACTGTTCTTGATTTAGTCAAATTATCGATAGCATGTGTAATGTGTTATCATTTTTTCTATAATACAGATAAATAGTTTGTGTCTCAGCCATCTTGATTTGTGATTGTGTGTCTTACACCCCACCTCATCACATCAAAAACCTTTTGGTCACCCAATTAAAATCAGTTCCTCCCATTTCCTCTTTCTAATGCCTCCTTGCTGTATGAATATAACTAGCTCCCCCTTTGTCGATCCCTAATCCTCCCCTCTTCAACCAATTAAAATCAGTGCAATCACTCCCTCCTCCCTTGATGAACATGGTTTTGGTCTATAAGAGAGTGTACCCCATGGTAAGTATTCAGATGAGTAAACATATAGAAACAAAAGATCGGCTAAAAAAATATAGGTATTGAAAGGACAATATTGCTATTAGTAAAGTATTGATACTTTTTTCACTTCCGTCGAAAGGAGTTTTTAAGGTAAAACTTCCCTGGATCGTTCATAGGAACTTTGCCTTTTCTGTAAAAAAAAAACCCAACTAAATATTCATCTTTCTAGCAAATATATGTATCATCACTTTGACGAGTGACGTGCACTATTTTCTCTCTGCGCAGATTACTACCTGTACGGCATATCTGCCTAATTACATTAATGCTGAGGTGTCTTAACTATGGCGGGTGGGGGAGCTAACCCATTTCTATTATAAATTATAAAAATAAAAATGATTTTGTACCAAATGAATAACACAAATAATGACCGGCCCCGTGGTGTAGTCGTCAGTGCACCTGACTACGAACCTAGGAGTTCAGAGCTCGATTACCGGCTGGTACCTTGGGAATGATCCCAACGGTCGCCAGGGTTTGGTTTATTAAGATGGCGACGACGACGACGACAACAAAAGGAGGCGACGGGTGGCGACGACGACAGAGGGAGGTGACGGGTGACGACAGAGGGAGGTGACGGGTGACGACAGAGGGAGGTGACGGGTGGCGACGACAGAGGGAGGTGACGGGTGACGACGACAGAGGGAGGTGACGGGTGGCGACGACGACAGAGGGAGGTGACGGGTGACGACAGAGGGAGGTGACGACGACGGATATGGATGATGATAATATTGATGTGAGTAATCCGACACCTTAGTTCAGTCGGTATTGTGTCTGTCTGCTGAGCTTAGGGTCCCGGGTTTGATTATCGGCATGGCCGAAAAATTTATAATTGGTGAAATGTGTGTTAATCCCTTCACAGTGATAAATTTACTACAGGGGGACTGGATGTTGTGCCTGTCCTAGTCTAAGTTAGATTATAAGGCAGATGAAGCCATGACAGACCTAGCAAGACCGTAATGGAAAAATATATGGCTTGAATATAAAACTTACCACAAGCTGGAAACAGTCGTGGATGTAAAAATAAAGATAATAATAATGACAGTAATAGTTAAAATGATTGTGATGATAATATCAATAATAATAATAATAATACTCACTTCAGTTGATGATGATGATTTCAAGGTTATATGTGATTTTATTTTTTAAATCCAATAAATTCTAAAATGAGAATACATTTTGCTTAGCAGGAGCATTTAATTTTTAAACCTCATTCATAACATTACTGAAATACTACTCAGATAATTTCCCTCAATAGTAAAACATTAAGGTGGAGGAAGGGAATTTAAGTTAAGGGCCGTATTTTTGGAGTTTTTATAACAAAAATATTTTTGGCTAAAATAACAACATAAATTGATCTAGTAATATTATGTTTTACCTACCCTAACTTGTCTTGCCACCAAGTTGGGTTGTACGCAAATAAACTAATTACGTTAATGTATTAGTGATGAGAAAGATTGAAAATGAAAAACCATTTAAGAAAAAACCACTCTCAGAGCACATGAGCAGGATTTGAACCCTGATCTCCTCATCGACAGTCTAGATCAGGCATGTCCAGCCCACGAGCCCCCCCTTCCCCCATCCTCCCCCTACCTCGAGTTTGTTCTGTGCGTGTGTGCGACCTGCCCACGCTCAAATTGAAATACTTCAAATTGCAGAAATAAACAACAAACTACGCTCTTTGAGCCGACATTCTCGATAATTTCCATCAAATTTCTATAATTCTAAGTATAATGTTACTTATGTAATGTATATATGTATGTGTATTTATATTTGTAAGAAGGCACAGGAGAGGTGGATAGAAGAACCATGTAAAAGGAACTAACACTTTTACAATGAAGAGAAGAACACAGTTCACACTTTACAATGCTACCACTGGACACACAGGTAATAACTGCCTCTTGAACAAAATCAATTGTTACTGCCCAATCCCCCGACCTAGGTTTCATTCTATCGCAACTCATCAGGGAGGAATGTGAAACGCGTAATGCAACTTCCTATGTATAGTACATGTGTATTTGTTAATACTTATTCATTCATGTTTTTATTATATTTGGACATAGGTTAATATAAATATCATGCATGGCCCCCGGCCAGTTCCCTAGAACTTATGAGGCCCTCAGCTGGAGAATAGTTGGACATGCCTGGTCTGGTATCTTGCAAGAGGGACCCCTCATACCATTTGACCATTGACGCAGGTTAGGTATGTTTGGTTGTTTACGTGGTAATCTCAACAGTTCTTAGATATGTGATGAGCATCGATTTATTTTTAACAGAAACTGTTTAAATTAAAGTTGTATTCTAATGGCGTCAAAAATGTAACTTAACATATGTACCGAATAATTACTTTATTTATATTGGGCCCAAAAAGTTTTTTTTGCTATAAAAACTTCAAAAATACTAACCTTAGTTTATGTTCCCTTCCATTCTACCCTAAAAAATATATTTAGACAATTTTAGTACATTAATTAGTTATCAAGGCTATACCCAGTAAGGAAGTCCTTTGTTTAGAAAAAATAACACTAAATGATTCATGATCAACAATCACAAATGACTTGTTTCCGTCGTCTCTTGATCAACAATCACAAATGACTTGTTTCCGTTGTCTCTTGATCAACAATCACAAATGACTTGTTTCCGTTGTCTCTTGATCAACACGAGCCAGAGTTCTGTTCATCAAAGGGAAGCCTTCCCACATGTTCTTCCTGCCGGCATAGAACTTCACCTTTCGCGGTACACAATGGTGTACCCCGCCCTGCTCGGCCCATAATGAAGCCTCTCGCCTCAGTCTGCGTATCACTCTTCTATAGGTCGGATCGGTTCCCTCGCATTGTCGGTGCGGGTGAATAGACTGATGGGTTTGATATTCTATGTCATACGTAGTCGGATTGTAGAAATCACAGAGAAGGACCGGTTTCACAAGTAATCTGGCTATATTATTATGTATAGGGGCGGAACATATATATAACTTATAGTTATCGTACAAACTTCCTCGTCTATAATTTATGACAACAACACGACTTGTAGACAATAAATTGTCTGCAGTCGAAGATGTTGATGACACTACATCCGCACTATCGTCTTCGATTTGCAATTCATTTGAATCTGATTCATCTTCAGAATCGGAACTCTTATTTTCGCTTTCAAGGTTATCAGTAAAGAAAACACTTTTAAAAGTTTTGTCGTTTGATTCTGTGGCTTGCGTTACAACAGGTTTATTTCTGTTTGATAACCTTTTCCGAAATATGTCTCGGATGTATCGCCAAAGATTCATTATGTTGAAAGGATTGTTATAGTTAACTAGAGTATAAAATTTTTTGGTATTTGAAATTTAAAAACCGGTTTTATCTAACAAACTAGTTTGGTTAAGAAAAATAATTTTATCAAATCAATTTCACAAAACTTGACTCTTTGGATTGTACAGACAAATTCAAAAATAGCTTGATTTATATAATTAAACTTGTAAAATATCAAACATAAAAGAAAATTTTGAATATCGGTAATTCAATAAATATATATATATTCAAATATAAATAAAGTATTTTTTAAATTTACTTGTGATTTAAATGTTTATCTGATGGAAACCATTTATCTGTCACATCCAAGACTTTGGAAAATATACTGTGAAGTATTTATTTACACAATCACAATGGTGTAATCTCCTTTGCCACAAACTTTTATGTGGCAAAATTTTGACATAACCATATGACTAGGATGAGGTAGTGTGAACTAGATCGAGATCTATGAAGAGTTTTGATAAAACTACGTGAGAATAACTGGTGAATATTTACTGAGCTGACCAGAAGTGTGTTCTAAAACGCAATTGAGATGTTTAAGAGCGTGGACCACGTCTTGCGTCGTGATAGCGTGAGAACTGTCCAAAGATGAGGTAAACACTTCCGGGGGAAATCTGGAACACACACAAGAATATAGGTACAGCCATCATGGACGTAGAAAGATGGAAATCAGTGGTGTCTGACTGTCTTCTGGAAGTCAATGGGCAACCTCTAAGAGGGTGTTACACACACACACACACACACACACACACACACACACACACACACACACACACA